>JAKSZT010054121.1:2800138-3000207 GCA_026826555.1 Tolypeutes matacus
CACCATATGTGAACAAGAGAATACCATCAAGTCCACTCTAGTCCATAGTTCTTCCCCCAATCCAGAGGGGACTGGGATGGTGATGTCCACTCCAACTCCAAGTGAGAGAGGGCTTATATCCCATGGATATGGTGGGTGGGATGATCCTGCTTGCAGTTGCAGGCCCTCTCCATTCCCTGGGATGGCCATTGCCCATCGTTGTCTCCTCACCAGATGACTTGGATGAGTCCATTGAGCTGTAGGGTAGGAGTTGTATTTGATTCCTTCTTTACTCTCTTTCCAAATCATCTCCTCTCTTTATTTGTTTATATCATTCACTGCCAGATTCCCTTTCTCTATATCTCTTTCACTAAGGAGTATGAATTTACTACTTGCTGTCTTTTTCCTATATTGCTTGAGAATCCAAAGACAAAATCCCAAATAAAACAACAAGAGAAAAGAGAAGAAAAGGCCTTTAAAGATAGGCAGAGTGGTTAATCCCATCTTATATTACTCACATATTTGAATACAAGGAGACCAAAGAGACAAGAATAGCTCACATTAAATTGCAGAATTCCAAGGGAAACATAACACATTTCTCTTTAAAAATACAATCTTTTAATCAACAAAAGATTAGGCTCTATTGCAATAGTTACACTGGCTTAAGAAAAATTATTGCTTCCACAAATTGGTTACTTGAAGAAAAATTAACAAAAAATATTCCTGGTGGTTCTTCTATTGTAAAGTTATTCTAAGGAAATGTATTTGCAATTGAGCAAAATGTTTTTTGTTTTCTGAAACTTGCATAACACAGCACCCAAAAATCATAAATAGTAATCCACCAGTGGTTAAGTCCATGGTGCCTAGAAAAGCTCAGCTAAACTGGGAAAAATGAAAGAAGTAACAAACAAACAATATCTAGCATATGTTCTTATTTCTTGTTAGAATCTCATTATGACAAAATGTTGATATTCCATTAGAAAATGTGTAGCACATGCTCAAAATGAGAAATGAGAAAACTGGCAGGGTTTAGTGTCCAATCTCCTGGAAAAAAATCCACTTAATCATCTATACCAACCTTTGAGTCTGATCAAGAGAAACAATGCAATTAAAATTCCACCTCATGATTCCTTCCACCTACTCAAGGTAAATGTAGAGACATTGCCATAAATTAATGCACGGCAATGTAATTAATCATATATTCATTCGCCATTATGTATTGAATATCTGTTATGTATTTGTCAACATGCTAGGATCAAGACATACAATATGAGTTAAACCGAGTCCCTACCCGTAAGTACTTTATATAGTCAAGTAGGGAGACAGACCTGTAAACAAATATGACACGGACAGACATCTGGCCAAAACTTAGATGGGGTGAAAGCAGGGGGTCACCTTAAAGATATTGTATTAATGATTTTAGGGATTCTCGGAGAATACTTCCACCCCCTCTGGAGTTGACCAGAGCTTCCTGTGTCCCCCCTCTAAGCTCTGTGCATATGGCAACTATAAAATTTTCAAATCTGAACATGAATCTTTTATACTTTCATTTTCTTCCATTTGATTGCAGGCTATTTGAAATCAGAGATTGTATAAAATTTATTTTTAATTCACTACTGCCTGGAACAGAAAAACCTGGAAGAATGAGGGCAAGGCCAAACACCTTCTATAAAAATAAAAATAGTAAACTCAATTCTTATTAAGTATTTACTATGCGGCAGGTACTGTCCCAAGTTCTTTACCTACAGTGTGCCTTGTAACTTTCACAACAACCTTATGAGTTGGGATTAAAGCATACCCATTTTAAAGACAAAAACTGAAGAAAGTTTAAATAACTTGACCCACATTCAAGACATGAATCCATGCAATATGACTCCAGAGCTCTGATACGCATCCACCACTTTCTGTGATATGGTCCTGTTTAAAGCTTGGGCCAAGCAAGGTAAAATTGCTTATGGTTAATCATTGACTTGACCTGTTGATGAAGAGGATTGGGGAGGTCCTCTAACATGGTAATAATTAACATTTATTGAAAATATATATGCCAAGAAAGTGGTAAGCACTTTCCAAACATATATATAAGTACATTCTTACAAAAGCCTTACAAAATAGGTACTATTATTATATCCAATTTATGAGGCTTAGAGAGGTTATGTAACTTGCTCTAAAATACCCAAATCTTAAGTAATGAGCTAAGATTCAAACTCTGATTTGTGTACCTCCAGAACTTGGACACTTACTCCCCACATTATACTCTGTAAAGGAACCATAACACAGGTATCGGTATTTAATTTCATTCTCAGCAAAAGACTTTATACTGAGGGAGATAAACATCCTTATAAAAGAGTCCCCAAAGAGACTTTTTCCATTACTATAAATTGCCAAAGCATACTTATGAAGATAGCATATAAAAATTATCTGTCTAGCAATAATAGCAAAACTTTAAATCAATGTGTAGGTAGATCTGCTTCATCCATCCACCCAACCATCTATCTTTACATCATTTGTTCATTCATTCATTCATTCATTCATTCACCAGATACTAAATGAGCACTGTGCAATAAGCAGCTTTAAAATTTGTCTTTTGGAAAAGAAAAATGTAGTAACAATTGAGAAACTCTCAAAGATGAGATAGCTATAAAGAAAATTAAGAAAAGAAAACGAAAAACTGGGAACTTTTTATCAAGTCACCTTCAAATCACCTTCCAAGTGCTTTGAAGAATAGGTGCATTATGGATTCCTTGTACCTCATTTGAAGTGATTACCACTGACATTGATAGTTTCATTTAAGAAGCTGGCATTGGAATTTTCCATTTTCCATTTCTCTTTAAGCACTTAGATAAGTGATACATTTAAATAATGTGATGTGTAGATCTTCCACTCTTGGTTGACCTCATGATTAGGAGATATTGAAAGTATGATAGCACACCTGGGATGAGAGCGGACATTTTCTCCATGAAACACTGGAAAATATAGAAGCAAGAGAAGAAATTTCCTGAGAAATACCACTCAAAGAATGACCGCTTGGGAATCTGTGACAGTAGCATCAACAAAGGGCTGCGATAAGCTTGAACAATGTCAAATATTGCAAAGCGCTTTCTTACATCAAGAAGACTAGGAAAGCCAGTTCACTGCAGGGAAAAGGTATGGATGATGATTGAATGCCTGACTTGTAGAGCACGGCATTTTCTTCAGAGCCTCATTTCACACACTGGAGTGTGTGTGTGTGTGTGTGTAAGGAAGTGTGCAAATAATTAGAGGACATCTTGATAAAATCAAAATCTTGAATTGTTTCTATTAATATTTTTGTCTCCTCAGAGCTATATAGATACAATTCTAGCTTTCAAGTGAATTATACAATTCAAATTCAATTCTTAAATTAAGGGGCACCATTTATAAAGTGTTTTATTTTAAAATCCACATAGAAAAAAAGGGGCTTATTTTTAATACTACTTTACATGAAACTGAGCAGCAAATATTACTCCTCTCCTTCCTGTGTGCATTATGCTCAAAACTCATCTTCAAGACTCATCCTCCTCACTGATGGGTGAGGGTTCCAGACTTGCTGGAAAGGTTCACACTCTGGCTAGGTGAGTACAGAATGCTGATATTTATTCTTTCTTATTGTCTCATGTTCATGTGTCCTTTTAATAGACATTCATGCAGTGTACAGCTGTAAACCTCCTATCCAGCCGGCAGACCACTCTTTGAAGGCACATTTGCAAAGGTCCCTGTCCAACCTACAATAGTTTATTCCTTCCCAAGGTGTTTGTTTTCTGCCATAGAGCAATGGGAGGTACGTAATTTGGACAGTGTGAACTTGGCAATTTAGGTATAATTGCTGGCTAATTGAGCCAGTGGTATTTTCACTTTTATGACAACACTCACTTTTTAACCTTTTATTTGGAAATAATTTCAAATTATTAATTGTAAACATAATACAAAAATAATACCAAGAAAAAAAGGGGGGAAGCGGATGTAGTTCACTGGTTGAGTGCCTGCTTCCCATGTATGAGGTCCCAGGTTCAATCCCCAGTACCTCCTAAAAAAAAATGATAATAATACCAAGAACTCCAATATATCCCCTACCCAGATACCTAGATTTACCAACTTTTAACATCTTGCCACATTTGTTGTATCATTCTATATCTATCTATCTATCTATCTCCTAAACCTTTGAGAGTGGCTTGTATACATCATGCTCCTTTACCATTTAATACTTCCATGCTCATTTCCTAAGAATAAGGGTATTCACTATGTAGCCATCTTAAGTACAATCGTCAAGTTCAAGAAATTTAACATTGATATAAAGCATACAGTACATATTCCAATTTTTTCAATAGTCTCAATAATATCCTTTTGGGAATTTTATCTTCCATTATTAGAGTCAGTACAGGAACATGTATTGCATTTAACAATGTTGTGCTATCATCACCACCATCCATTACCAACACGTTTATACTCTTGATGGTGAGTTTTCTGGTATCTAAATGTAAGTGCAAACTGCTTCCATATTCATTGGTCGTGATTTTCTGCTGAGAAATTCTTATGCTTTCTCATGTGCAGCATAAGAAACAACTGGACCAATGGCTAAGCAACTCCTGTACTGCCAATTAAATTTTTTGTATACCTCAGTGAATGTTCATAAAATAAACATACCTATGTAACCATCAATCATATCAAGAAATAGAATATTACCCAGAAGCTTCACATGTACCACTTCTAGTCACAATCCCCCTTCCTAGGATAATCACTATCCTGATTTCTTCTAACACTGTAGATTAGCTTTCCTGAATTTCAACTACATAGAAATAAAATCATTTTATGTGTACCCTTTTGTGTCAGACTTCATTCACTCATCATTTTTGGTGTTATTTATCCTTGCATCTGTGGGTAGTTGTAACTTCTTGTGCATTCTCACTGCTCTATAGTATTCCATTATGCAAACATACCATGATATATTTAACCATTCTAAAGTTGGTGTGAAATTAGGTGGTTTCCAGTTTAGGGCCATTACAAATAGTGCTGCTATGAACACTCTTGTATATGCCTTTTGGTATACATTTTTGTTGGGTGCATGTATATAAGTTTTTGTTGGGTATCTACCTAAGAGTGTCTATGGCCTTTTGTCCTGTCTTCTTCTTCTTGTAATTAGAAAAAAGTACGAAGTGAAATACTCACCTGAAAATGATAAGCTCATGATGCCACTGTTATTTGGGAATTGTTTTGTGACTAATTGTATTTTGAACATAAACAACTCCCTCTGCCACAGTGCTTTCCCCCAGCAGCCCAAACTCATTGAATTACTTAGCAAAATGGCCCCAAGATACTCCTGTTCTCATTTTAAAATCAACCAAATTGCAGTTAGGGATGAGAGCAAAACTTAGGATGAAAATATGAAAGCTTAAAGCCATATAGAATAGCACAGCCAAAAACACTCATTAAAATTACTCATGGACAAAAGAGATTTGCACTAATTAAAATGCCTAGTCACTGTAGAGTGGGTTAAGAGGGAGGATTGACTTAGTACCAAATGGTTTCATTTTATGGCTTTATATCAAACTTTTGAAATCTTTTCAGTTAAAGAAATGAAAGGAAGATGGGGAAAAACCTCATAGGGAAAAATCACAGAAGACCCAAGGAGATCCATTATCATCATTATGGCAGCATTTTCTATCACATTTATGAATCTGGGCAATTTTTATCGCACTCATTTTTAAGGGACAATTGAGCAGGTGCCATTTTATGAGGTCATAATTTTGTAGTGATTCCCAAGTGGATGGTCCACATACAAGGGTCAATTATTATGAGTCTAATAGAAATGCTGTGATTGGGGAAAATGCAAAGTAGCATTAATCTCCCCATTGCTCCCCTGAGCAAAGTTCAGCTGCTAATTTTAGTCCTGAGGAGCTTGGAGATTACCAACATGGCCAGAAGGGTTTCAAATTTGTTACATCAAGGGCAGAGTGAGATGAATATTTTTAACATAACTTTAAAAAAGGAGTTCCTAATTTTAAAATTACATAAGTATTTAAAAGAAAAGAAGATTAAATAGGACCACTATAATTAAAATATAGACTAGATATTTTGGTACATTATACTGAGATTATAACTTTCAAATTCAAAAGCATTCCTAGTTGATTAAAACTGAAAGTCTTGATTCTCTGATTTCTATTTCAGAGTTTATGTGCCTATGCATGGGGGATTTTCAGGAGGTGACATGGAATGTATATTCATATTTCTTATGAAAATCAGAACAACCCCAAGTCCTTCTAAAGATTGAAACAATAAATGTGAAATACTTAACACCAGCATTGCTCATTTGGCATTCAATAAAATTTGATTCCATCTAGCATATTTTTGTATGATATTCACATATGACTATCATTTTTCATGTACAGATGGGGCTGTGGAAATGGGAATAAAAGGAAGGAAAAGAGGAAGGAAACTAATACTTATTGATGGTCTATTATGTGCCAGGTAATAAGATCAACATTTTATATGTGGTAGCTCATTGAGAAGTTAATACTTCTCTCTGCAGATTAGAAAGCCGAGACTCAGAGAGGTTAAGTATCATTGCCAATGTCACTCCCTAGGGAATGTTGGGCTCAGGAGTCAGAACCATGCCTGCCTTCTCACAATACTTTTTCACTACACCACTCGGCCTTCTCATTCTAAGGATGGATTCTCTGGCAGTTAAGGTCCTTAATGTCCTATGGGGAAGCTGGAACTGAAAATGTTCATGACTTACCTGCCAGTGTACCCAGTGGTTCTCCAAGTTCAAGGTCACTGTCTCTCATATTAGTTTTGATACTGGTGATGCATTTTGAGGAATCTCAGGTGATGCTTACCAACTCCCAATTGTGTGTGCCAGGACACTATCCTCCCAGCTGCTCCCAGAGATCTTGAGCTTTATAAAATGCAAATCTATTCATGTCAATCCCTTCTGAAAAATTCTTTCATGACTCCTGAGAGAGTTGTGACAATATCCAAACTTTTTAGATTGGCACACAAAAATTGGGACCCTGCTTCCCTCTCTGGCCTTGCCTCTCTTCTGCTCTCCCCTGATCCTCACATCTTTCTCTCTGACCATTCAGAAATATTCTGAACATTTCAGAATATCCTTGAACATGACAAGCTGCTTTAGACCTCCATGCCGTTGCCCATACGATTTTATCTGTCTGGAACACCCTTCCCTCCCTTTTCTTCTAAGTAAATGTCATATGGTTCAGCTCCAACATGAACTTTTCTAAACCTCAATGTCTGATTTGTATGTTCCATTATGTACTCAAATATGATAGAATTACATTATTGAATTATAATCATTTTCTCAACTGTTTTTCCCATCACATAGTAAGCTTCTTGAGGACAGGCACTATGGTTTTAAGCCTGCTATTCTCTGCACATAGCATGAGAGCATTGAAGCAGGCTTCATATAAGGAATGAATAAATGGATCTGGAACCTGGGAAGAAGTCCACGTGGATATCAATACCCCCAAGATGGCTGCTGGAAGACCCTCACGAGATTTCTGCCACCCAGAATGATATTCCCAGAGATTCCCAGGAGAAGCCCTGGATATACTCCAGGGACATTATCATTGGGCCCACCTGGGGGATTGATGGGTGGGGTAATCAATCAAAACAGCAAACACTTGGGACTCCTCCCATGCCATTAGCAAAGGGGGTGGAATAATTAATGGTTTAAAAAGCAAGCGCAAAGGTCAAATTCCCCCACCTGCTCTTGTCTCTCTTGGCTTCTGTGCCCTGCGCTCACCGTGTACCCCCTGCAAGGAACAACATGCAAGTAAAACCTGAGCATTTATAATCTATAATGGGTAATTGTAGTCTATAAATCAGCCCTCTTTATCACTCTTCAGCCCCTTACTCTCTACTAGGGATCTGTGATCTGTTATTTGCTCCCATTTCTCTTCCCTCCCTACCTTAATAAATTACTGGCCTAACTAGCCCAACATGCTCTGAAATTCATATCTGCAGCATAAGTCAAGAACGTAGACAAAATCCGGTAACAGCATGGGCACTATGTCATGCTTCATGAATTCAAATCGCAGGTCTGCCACTTACTATCTAGCTGACTTCTTCCCTTCTATGCCTCACTTTTGTCATCTGTGAAATGGACATCACCTATTGTTAGGATTATGTGAGATTAATCCACGTAAATAGAGCACCGTGCCTGTCACATGGTAAGTACCCAATAATTGTTAGCTATTAGCATGGTGAGAAGAACAGTAACATTTATTTAATGAATAATCATTATCAAGGTATAATAAAAAAGATTATAAATTTAACAGCATTTTAATAGTGTTTTTTAAGGACTTTACCTTTGTCACACAGGAACTTTTAACAAAAATTAAGAATTATGGTATCTAATAGAGAAAGGAAACTAAGATATCTTCTAGGATCCTTACTCCATTATACAGATGAAGTAATTGAGGTCCAGTAACAACAAATGTATCAGTTAGGAATTGATCAGAGAAGCAGAACCCTTCTGAGTGCCTTGGAATAAGGGATTTATTATACATATTAGGCCTTGGGAAATTGATGGAGGAGTTTATACAAGAGTGCTTGTTGTCTTTATGTCTGGTGGTGAGTCCGAAGTCACTGTAGGTCAGCAGAACTGGCAGTCAGGAAGCAAAGCTGGACATAAAATAGAGGAGTGGAAGGAAAAACTGGAATCTTCAAGAACAAACTGGGACCCACCAGGACGAACTGAACCTGTGTTTGTCTCCCAATGCCTCCAACATACACTATACAGGTGAACTGATAAAGGAGACAGTGCTTTTTGTCAGAGAACTGCACATGTGCCCAGCCCAAGACTTGGAGAAGTTCAAGGAAAAGATCTGGTGGGTGTTGAATGAGTTGTGGGTGGGTGGCAAGTTGGCATCAATAAGGTGAGCCAGCAGATGTGTGGGGATTGTACTCACCTTCGGAGCATAATGGCTGCTTTTTCGTTTCCCTCTTGCAAATCTCATGCAAATTTCTCTGGTGGCCAACCCTAACTCAGAATCACACAGAGAAAGGAATTCTTGGCAGAGCAGTTCCATCTTAGATGATTTCGCATGGTTTAAAGCCATGGAAGCAACAACTCCACAATTATACAGCTTTTGAACAGGTCCCAGAACCCAGCGTTCTTTTCATTAGATTACTTTTCTATCTATAATAGTATCAGTTGCAAGGATGATACGAACATATATTTTATCTTACAAGGATTAAGTATTAAAAATTTTTGAAATTAAATATCAAATCACCAGATTTTCATCAAAAGCAATGTTTGCTTTTGTGGATCAAATAGGCCATGAACTCATGTAGGCTCAACCTCTTCACTCAATATGACATCCATATTGGAAAAATTTGGCTTAACACTGATCTATAGAATATTCTACCTCTTGCTAAAATAAGGAGGGTTATATGCAGTGTTCTGAGCCTTGTGGAGAAAATTCTGAAGGGTTCAGTTTTAGTCAAAACCACACAAACCTATGTACTCACTTGGAGACTTTTGATCTCCCAGAGTTGGCCTTGTCTAAGATCACAAAACCAAGATAGCCCCTGGCCTTTTCTTGTATGATTTTGTGAAAACCCTCCAGGAGCAGTTTGATGTTATGTTTGTAAACTGGCCTTTTCCTCTGGTCATATTAGAGTATATTGTATTCAGAAGTTTTACTTTTACTTGATTAAATAATAATTAAGACTTTGATTGGGCCAAATCAGTAAGACATTGAGTCCCCGCCCCCTTGGTGGGTGAGGACTCATAGAGAAACTGCACTGCAGAGAAGGCAGGTTGGAGTTTTTGGCTGGAGCCTGGGAAGTAAGCATACAGAGGAGCAGAGTAGCGGAGCCGGAGAGAATCGAGCCCTGGGGCGAGAGAGAGAGCCAGTTGCCTGATAGTCTCCATCTAGCCTTGTGGAGAGAGAGGGGCAGCTAAGCCCAGAGAGAAATAAGCCCTCAGAAGAGAGGAACCCAGGAAGCCTGAACCCTCACAGACATCGACAGCCATCTTGCTCCAACATGTGGCAACAGATTTTGGTGAGGGATGTAAATTATGCTTTATGGCCTGGTAACTGTAAGCTTCCACCCCAAATAAATACCCTTTATAAAAACCAACAGATTTCTGGTATTTTGCATCAGCACCCCTTTGGCTGACTAATACACCTGCCAACACTCCAAACTCTGCTATTTAATAGCAAGGAAATTTTTACTGTAGGAGAACCTTAATTTCTATGCAGACTGTGATAAAGAAGCTTCATCAAACTAGTTACCTATCACTCAAAAAGTTATGAAATAGAGTGAACAGAACACTCAACTGAAAGCTGTGTGATTTTGAAGAAACACCTATAGGTGACCCCAGAGCTCTTTTTCTGTTCTAATTTCATTGGGTTCTTATTGAAAACAAAACAAAACAAAACAAACAAACAAACAAAAAAGGTCTCCCTTAACAATAAGACTCTAAGATGCTTTTACGTGCTAATTCGAGACTTTATGGCCCCGATCAGCAAGCTGTACCCCCTTTCAGCGACTTTTTAGCTTAATCATAACTTATTTAAAGGGCTCTGTTTTGGAAACATATTTCTTCAATTCTACCCACAGCTTCTATTTTACCTTTCCTGTAGATGATTTAAATAAAAAACATCAATCAGCAGTGTCCTGTAATACTACATACTGCATATTCCTTTAAAATATCCTGACTCATTTTTTTAATCTATTCTTTTTTTAAGATTTGTTTTTTTAAATTTATTTATCCCCCCCTTGATGCTTGTGCTCACTGTGTCCATTTGATGTGCATTTTTCTGTGTCTGTTTGTCTCCCTTTGTTGCGTCACCTTGCTGTGCTAGCTCTAGCTCACCGCACTGTGCAGGCCGTCGGCTCACCGTGCCGTGTGGGCTGGCTTGCCTTCACCAGGAGGCCCTGAGAATCGAACCCGGGGCTTCTCATATGGTAAATGGGAGCTCAACCACTTGAGCCACAGCCGCTTCCCCTGACTCATTTTTTAATTGCCATTTGCTTTGGGGAGGAGGGTAAAAGCCCTGTAAGTGTGCCTGGAACCATTCTGCCCATTTTGAGTGGCAGATTTCAGGAATCTGGTTCCTTCATCTGTGTGGTTGAACTGTCACTTGAAGGGCTTGGGTTATGCCAACCAGGTCCTCTGTGACAACAGCAGGGCCAAACTACAGGGCATGCTTGCCTTGGCGGGGCAACTGGGATTCCAAAAGTGGACAGAGATGTCAGAAAACATGGTGTGAGGAAGGGAGTTGGCTTCGGAGTCCAGTTTTAGGGCAGTAGCTTTCCTGAATTAGAGGACCAGAATTCAGCAATGTCTTCAAAGTGAAGACAGTATGCATGGAAGCCAGTGTCAGGGATATCTCTGTGGAAAGCTCAGCTCACTTCCTCCCCTGTAACCTTTACTCGAGCCAATCCTGCCTCCATTCCTGCTCATTTTTTTCTCTGCTATTAAGTGAAACAAGGATATTTCTTCATGATTGTTTAACACACTATCATCAAAGCCAACAAAGGCAGGTTGTGTTCTTGTGTCACATCTATCTCACCCTTCTTCTGTAGTTGCATCTTTCTCTGACCACAGCCCAAAGAGAGTCCCTGCTTTTAAGACCTCATTTGATTAGTAGGAGCCAAACAGATAATCCATGATAAACTTCTCAAAGATATTTTCATTTAAAAAGAAATTCTTTAATATTAGAATAAAATCATGGTTTAGACCTTGGAGTTTAGAGTCAGGGAGATAAAGGCTGCGTTCTAGCTCTGCCATTTATTTGTTGTGCTGACTTGGGAAAATTAGTTCATGTCTCTGAGTGTGGTTTCATAAACAATACAATAAAAACAATACCTCACAGCCTGGCTGTGAGGATCAAATCAAATGTTAATAGCTGTAATGATTAGTACAGAGAGAGCATGCCAAATGTGATAGCACTTACCACCTACCATAGCACTATACAGAAGTAGAATTGTAATGCCTCCCAATAGGAAAGGGTTCAAAGCATGGATTCTGAACTCAAATCTTGTGTTGCTATCCAGGCACCACTGTTTATGAAGCATGAAACCTTGGGCAAGTTACTTACCCTCTTAAGCCTTTGTCTCTTCATTTGCAGAATGGGAGAATAGCTACTTCTTAGGACCATTGTGAGGATTAAATAAAATAATACATATACAACACTTAGATAGGCCTAGTGCATAATATATGCACAATCATGTTTAGCCATTACTGTAGTCTCATCATAATCCTGATGCAGCCTTTCTTCACCTTCTTCTAATCATTCCATAGAATTAGCACCACATATATAAAGACAAGACTGGCTTTAATACACACATTTCAATTTGTCAGAAATTCTTGAGGAAATACCCACACTGGTTTAGGGTCATAGACTATGAAGAATTAGCCTCTAAACCGCAAACTAGACACATTTTGGGAGCAGGACAGAAGTGGTGGCTCCCCATGTCTTTCTCACACATCTTTCCCATCTTGCTATTCCTTTTGTCCCTATCACCAGGTTATTGTAGGGGATATGATTAATGAGCTATTGTGGTTTTTTGTCCACAGATTTCAGGTAAAGGAGAAGTTGGAAGAGGCATTAGAGATCACCAAGTGTGCAACACAATTATGGAGTGCTTGTTTAAAAATGCAGAACCTTAGCTTCCTTCACAGAGGGTCTCACTAAGTAGATCTAAATTTTGCTCAGGAATCAGCATTTTCACAAGGTCTCCAGGTGATTCTGATCCTGCACAAAGGACTCACAGGGATAAGAGCCTTTAAAAAGGGTAAAATTTCATTGTGAAAATCACAAGCACAAAAGCCTTTGACCGTAAAATTTCATTTCTAGAAACTCTGACTCTAAAATCTCATATCTTAATCACTATTTATCCTTTTCATAAACAATGTGCCCAACTATTTGCATACAAATATGTGTGTGTGTGTGTGTGTAAGAATGTTTGCTATTGGTAAGAGTGAAAGTTTACCAGCAGTCTAAGAGTCCAACAGTAAGGGATTGGTTAAATAAATCATGTTAGTTCTATCAATATTATGGAATACAATGCGGTCATTAAAATTAAGAGAATTTTTCCATAAGTAATGATAAATGAAAAGAGCAGATAATGAAGTTATGTAGAGTATGAATCCATTTTTCTTGCTAAAAAAATATTATATACATAGAAAAGAGCCTAAAAGACATATGCTAAAATTCTACTGTTTTAAATTCTGGGTGGTAGATAATGGATAATTTTATAATTTCATTCCAGTGCTTTCAAGATCGTCTTCCTTTAATGTTTGTTAGCTCCATAAGTAAGAGTGTCAAAATTTAAGATTTTAAAGTAGAACAAAAGGTCAATATATATGTTCTGAAATGCTCAGTAAACACAACTGCCAAGAAAACTGTGGTGAGCAAAATAATAGGCCCCCAAAGATGTTCATTCTCTAATCCCCAGAACCTGTAAATGTTACCTTACTTGACAAAAGAGACTTTGCTGATGTCCCTTTTGGGCTTTTGGACTTTGGGACTTTGGGATGTGGTCAGAGAAGAAGTGTGAGAGAGGTGTGACACAAGAACCAGCCAAGGCTTTGAAGACAGAGGAAGGCGGCTACAAGCCAAAGAATGCTGGGGACCTCTAGAACGGCAAAAAGCAAGGAAACAGATTCTCCCCAGAGCCTCCAAGAAGGAATGCAACCCTGCCAACATCTTGATCTTAGTGAGATCCATGTTGAACTTCTAACCATCAGAACAATGAGATCATATTTGTATTGTTTATCTTTTTTTTTTTTGCTGCAAAAAGCTTTATTGTTTACACTTGGTTCAGGGCTCGTTAGAAGGCTACAAGATGGCAGTTAGAAAGAAAAATGTCTCCTGGCTGGAGGGGCTCAGGCAGAAGCCTGGATGCCTGGGGAATAGAGGGGGTTCCCCCGCCATGGCCTCTGGGCTCTGGAGGCTCCTAGTCGTCCTTGAGGGTGAGCCTTTCGAAGAGATACTCGCCCAGCCCGGCCTGCGGGCCAGCCAGCCTGTGAAGGTTGGTCAGGTGGTGGCCTATCTTCTTGATCAGTTTCACCTCCTCGTCTAGGAAATGGTTCTCCAGGAAGTCACAGATCTGGGGGTCTGTGTTGGCAGATCCCAGGGCATGCAGATCCAAAAGGGCCTGGTTCAGGCTCTTCTCCAGGACCAGGGCAGCTTCCATGGTGTCCAGGGTTTTACCCCACTCGTCTTTGGATGGCTTCTGCACGTCCTGGAAGAGGGCGCGGCTGCCCGCTGGTTTTGCATCTTCAAGAGACGCTCGGTGCCCTCGCGCTTCTCCTTCGCCAACTCGGGGAAGAAGTGGTCCACGCCCTTCAGGGCCACATCGTCGCGGTCGAAATAGTAGCCCAGAGAGAGGTAGGTGTAGGAGGCCTGCAGCTGCAGGTTGACCAGGCGGTTAACAGAGGCCTCCACTTCGGCGGAATAGTTCTGATGGATCTGGGAGGTCATGGCTGGTCGACAGTGAGGAGCTAACCACAAAAAAACGGTGTTAGCTGGTCCCGGAAGCTAGGGGATGGCCCAGAAGTTGGTCCCGAAGGTTGCAACTTGAGAATCAGCTGGAAGGTGGTCGACGCTGAAGAGGTGTGGGGACTAGGCCCCGGGTCTGTTCCGTTCAAACACTGTTGAAGCAAGAGACAGAGCCGCGGGACCGCAGGGCGCG
Source organism: Tolypeutes matacus (assembly GCA_026826555.1). NCBI lineage: Eukaryota > Metazoa > Chordata > Mammalia > Cingulata > Chlamyphoridae > Tolypeutes > Tolypeutes matacus. The sequence goes on from JAKSZT010054121.1 coordinate 2,814,803, forward strand.
CTGTCATTTGTATTGTTTTAAGCCATTAAATTTGTATTAATTTGTTACAGCAGCAATAGAAAATGAACACAAAAACAAAGCTAATAAAAAAAAAAGCTAATTATTTGCCAATGTTTAAACGTTTTGCTACTGTATAGACCCCACTATCATAACCAGCAACCAAATTACTGCCCTTATCAATGTTGCCATTAAAATCATAAAATGTTAATACTCGAAAGAACTTTAGCAATCACATAATTCAGGACTTAGGTTTTATACAAGAAGAAATTAAGCTTACAGTGGTGTATGATTCAGCTGTAAGTAACAGAAAAGTTTGACTCACTTTGACTTCCATAATGAGTTTTATTATCTCATATAACAAGAAAGAAAGTGAGCTTCACCACAGGGTATCACAGTTCCGGCTGTTGGCTATTCCCTCAGCTCTAGACGCCATTCTGAGCAAGATGGCAGACCCAGTTCCACTCAAGAGCATATCCAGAGGAAGACTGGGGGTGTCTTTTCCAGTGTCTCCTTAACATTGAAGAATGTTTCCCCTGAAGCCTCTCAGCTATATATGTTGTGATTCTGAGCAAGAAATCTAGACTCACACTGACTGAGTTCAAATAATAGCATTGCCACTTAGTGGCTATGTAACGTTCCCTGGACAAGTTTTTAACTTCTTTACACCTCATTTTCCTCAACTATAAAATGGAATGAGTATATGTTTCTTACTTCATTGAGTTTTTGTGAGGATTAAAATTATTGTATGCAAATGGCTGTATGGAATTCACAATAAAGCCTGTTGTATATTTTAAATAAAAAAATTATTGTATGTAGAGAGTTTAGCACATTGGTTGGCACATAGTGAATGTAGTGGATTGTTGCAATAATAGGTATCAATTGGTTTAAGCCTCCCTGTATCCACATTCTTGGGTAGTCTTCTCCCACACTTACTCTGGGCTTGATCACGTGCCTGGCTTTGACCAGTGGGAAGATAGTGCGTGTGGTATACACAGAGACTTGAAATTGCCACTGCAAATTGGGGATCGTCTTTTCTTGCTGTTCTTGAACACTGCTGTCCTGTGAAACAGCCCAGGATAGCCTGTTAGAGATGAGAGACACATTGCTTCTGTTGCCCTGGCCAACATCCAGACATATGAACGAAGCCATCCTAGGTCAACCAGTCACCAATATTCCCTCCGGCTGACCGCAGATGCCTGATCAAGTCCAGCGTTGATCAGCCGCGCCAGCCCAGACTAGAAGAACCTAGCAGCCAACCAACAGAATCGTGAGATAAGTAAATGGTTCTTGTTTAAAGTCATTGAGTTTTGGGCTGGCTTGTTATATAGCAAAGGCTAACTGATCCAGTGACCATTCAATAAGAGTTGGAAGCTTTTTGTGGACCCCACAAAATCCTGTTCTTAAAGCTAATCCATTCCTGTGTGTGTAAACCTATTGTAGGTAGGACCTTAAATTACTTCAGTTAAGGGCCTTTGATTAGCTATCATGTCCTAGGGTGGGTCTAAATCCTCTTACTGGAGTCCTTTATAAACAGAGGAATAAAAAACCACAGACACAGAAAAAAGCTGCAGAGACAGAGAAGAACCCAGAAGCTGAGACATGAAGCCTGGGAGCAAGAAGCTTAAATCAATGGAACACAGAAGCTGAGAGGAGCACTTAGCCAGAAGCTGAAAGCAATGAGGCCCAGAGGAGAGGAGAGAGATAGATGAGCAGATGCCACCATGCATCTGATCACCCACAGCTACAGCTTGAGGAGAAAGGATCTCCTGGTGATGCCTTGACTTGGACACTTTCATGGCCTCAGAACTATAAGCTTTTAACCTAATAAATCCCCATTGTAATAACCAACCCATTTCTGGTGTCTTGCTCCTAGCAGTTTTTAGCAAACTCAAACAGCTATTGTTTGCTATTAAGTGTCCCTGGCCAAGTACCAACAGTGGGGTGGGCATTGTCTGATTAGTTTATTTATTTATTTATTTTTATTTTTTAAAGATTTTATTTATTTATTCATTTATCCCCCCCTTGCTGCTTGTGCTCGCTGGGTCAGCCAACCATGCGGTGCGGGCGGGCTTGCCTTCACCAGGAGGCCCTGGGAACCGAACCCGGGGCCTCCCATATGGTAAACGGGAGCCCTACTGATTGAGCCACAGCCGTTTCCCTGTCTGATTAGTTTAGACTAAAGGCCCTCTACCCTGGCTGTGTATCATCAAATATATGTAAAGCATTAGCAAGAGGCAAAGATGCTTCTGGTGTGCAGAAAATCTGATTGTGAGAAGGAATGGATGTTGGGGTGTCAATCATCACTATCATTACATGCATGATCACACAGCTGGTGAGTGGCGGAGCTGTGACATTCACTAGTTCTCCTGAGATGCTGCCTGGTGTTTTTCCTAACATGCCATGCTGTGGCAGTCCATGATATCCTCAGGAATTCATAGCATGTTAATTATTGGGCATATTGTCCAACAACAGAGGGGAATTTGTTCACACTTTTTTTCTTTGAGCTGCACATATTCTGAAACAAAATAGAAAACTTCAGATACTATTACTGAGACCTTTTTTTCATTTTTCCTGCATGCCCAGCAGCTCATGAGTGTTCAGCATCAGATATGAGAAATGAAGCTGAATAAACTGGAGGCAAACCTTATAGAGAAAGCAAGCTCAGCTTTAAAAAATGCTAAATTTGCCGACTCAAGAGTCCAGGACAGCTTAATAAAAATTGAACAGAGGAAAACCAATTAAACCCTTTAAACTGCTATTCTGGCACTCACCAAAACAACACAAATCAAACAAGGAAATATTCAATTATTAGTAGCAGCTGGATTTTTGTGAAAGTTTTTTTTTTTTTTTTTTAAGTTTAGTCAAGCCCCTTCTCTTGCAGCTGCTTCCCAGCGAGCCAAATGATTTTTCAGTCTACAAAGTGCTTCACTGTAGATTTGCCCACAGGGATATTCAAAGAAATCCTAGTGGCCTAATGCATAGCTCTGAGCATCCACTTCTTTTTTTTTTCAAAAACTTTCAGGGGCTCCCCATGGTTTATCAATATCCTTGACCTGGAAGGCAAAACTAGGTGGTGTAAAACAACAAGAATGTATTGTCTCTCAATTCTGAAGACCAGAAGTCCGAAGTTCTGGTGTTGGCAGGACCACGTTCCCTCTGAAGCTGTAGGGGAGAATCTTTCGTTGCTGCTCCTAGCTTCTGTTGGCTTGCTGGCAATCCTTGACTTTCCTTGGCTTGTGTATACATCACCCCAATCTCTGCCTCCATCTTCACATGGCCTTTCCCCTCATGTCTGTCAGGCTCTTCTCCTCTTCTTATAAGAATGCTGGTCAGGTTGTGTTAGGGTCCACCCTACCAGTATGACCTCACCTTAACTAATTCCATCTACAAGGGCCCTATTTCCAAATAAGGTCGTATTTCTGCCATTTGATCACATGCCAATGAACATTTCTGAGTTTTGTGTCCTCATCTGTAAAATGGACATTATAGTATTTGCTTTACATGTGAGGATGAAAATGAGATATTATGAGAAAAAACATTTTACAAATATGAAGTGCTGTTTACTTATCAGGTATCATTAGCTTGTTATGTATTTGAAGAACAGAACTGTTCATCTTTCTGTAACAGGATTGTGGTAGACATGGAGATGTGCCACACAGACTTCGCTTTAAGGAAGGGCTTGCTGCCCAGCTGGGGGGATTGTGGTCAGCAGGCGGCCTCCAGCTTTCAGCTCTTTCAGGGTCAGATGCCAAGGTTATCACTTTCCCAGAACAGCCCTCATCATGACCGAGTAAGACAGAGGTATAAAGTCCTGGTCATTTGAGCCTCAACTCTGACAGGCAATACTTGCCACACAGCTTCTCACCATGTTAGCCAGGGTTTTGTGGGACCTGCATGTCAGTTCAGCTTCTCCCTCTGCCTAATCAGGCTTCTTCCCCCCTCCTTTAACAAGTGTAGATCCCTAATAAACATCTTGTACCCTAACCTCCATCTCAGGGTCTGCTTCTGGAGAGCACAACCTGCGACAGAGACAATTTAATGAGATATTACCATGTGTTTTTGTATTTTTGTGTGTTTCGGTATTTTTGTGTGTATTGTTTTTTTTTTTTTCCATTCCAAGGAAATAACCAGGCCTCACCTTGGGGCCATTTGTGTTCTTTGAAGACAATTCCCCTTTCTATCCAAAATTGAATACTGAAGGGAATATGCTTGGGCTTTCTAAGGGTCCAGATGGAGATAAAGGTTGAGGGGGTAGTGGCCATGTCTGAGGGAATGGAATTATTCCAAACTAGGAAGGGATCACTGGTTTGAGATTCTGTGTTCTATAAGTATCAAGACCTGCCCACCATGTAGTCACAGCACTCCAGTCAGACCTCATAGAGGAACAGCAGAATTATGTACCCAGAGAGACTGGTTCTGAGGCATTGGCATACTGATATGAGCAAAATTCCTGGGCCAACAGAACTTCTTCTGGACCATGAAGAAGTCAGCAGGAGGATGACAGCTGAGAATCAAAAGAAATTTAAACCGAAAAGTAAAGTAATGTGGTATTTCTTACATACCCTAGTTATTGAGTAAAAGCTATCCTTCTGTATTTATATCTTTTGTAATATTCCTTGAACTTGAAGAAACTCATTGATCTTGAGAAAATCAACAGCAAAGGTATTTAATCACTCATTGATTTAGCAAATGTCTATTCAGCAACTACTATGTGCCTGGCATTGTGCTGGTACAGAGAGATGAACGAGGTAGGCATGATCAGCTGAGAGTTTGCAGTCACTCTTTTCTGCTGCTATCAGGACCTCAGGGCCAGGCAGCTGGACTTACAGGTAGCTGACAGGGCCTTCAGGGATTGGAGGGGTCAGTGTGGCCTCCTGCCACTCCCTGGGAGACTGATTCACTTCAATGAAGATAGAGCACCTCAGAAGCTTCTCTTGCTGCCCAGCACCCATGACTCTTAATCCGAGGGCTTTCTCTAGCCACAGGAACACACTCAGGTCATGTGTAGGACAGGCAGGAAGAGCTGGTGTGTGTGTGTAGTGAAGGTAGGTATGTAGTGTGGAATTGAGGTCTCTGGGAGTAGCTCTCAACCACCAAGGATGGGAGTTGGTGGATAGATACCCTCTCTTGCTTATCTCTCAGGTGGGAAAACTCTTGAGATGGGCTCTACAGGATCTTCCAGGTATCGCCAGTGGAATTCAGCCACAGTTGCCCACAGTAGTAATATGCTCATTAACAAAACATTTCTTGGCTTCCTTTCCGTCCCTATCTCATTTCCCCAAATCCTGTTCCAGTGGTTCCCAGGATCATAAATTACTTACTCTCAAATCCTCATGCCAGTATCTGTTTTGGGGGAACTCAATCTAAAATATCCACCACCCTCAGGTATGCTTCAGCCTAGGGGGAAGGGATCCCACAGTTGTTACCATAACCACCCAGCACCATGCATGCAGAAAGGCCCCATCTTTGGGACTTTCACTGATGAAAGTGTGTGCTTTTAGAGTAGCAGGACTTAGCATTCTGATGTATGGATGAAAGCAGCAGGCAAATGATTTGCTTTATCTTCTTACTTAGCAGGAAGCCCCCGGAAAGCAGGTTTTCTGTTATTATTCACATACCCCGTCCCCCAGCACCAAGCATGTTAGGCAATAAGTAGGTACTCAATGATGACACTGAATTTCTTCCTCCAGGGAGTCAGTCCTGATTATAACTAAGCAGACTTTTTAGAAGCCTACATAGGTCTTTTAATTCACATTTCTAGTTCCTATCTGGATCTGTGTAATGATTTGTGTGAAGGCATTGAAAGCCCCCAGTATTTCCAGGAAGTCTTTGGTCATTTACATGGCAGTCTCTAAACTGATATGACTTGAAGAATAGTCTGGGGCATGGGTCAGCAAACATTTTCTGTAAAGGGCCAGATACTAAACATTTTAGGCATCACGGGCCAGATAGTCTCCATTACAACTACTCAGTTCTGCCATTATAGCTCCAGAACAGCCAGAGACAAAAAAGTAAATTAATAGGCTGAGTTCCAATAAAACTTTATTTACAAAAACAGGTGGTGGGCTGGATTTAGCCCGTGGGACTTAGTTTTCTAACCCCTGGTCTCAGGCAGTGCTATCAAGTAGAACTTTCCACAGGGTGAAAATATTCTATAATCTGAGCTATCCAATATGATAATCAATATATGAAAAGTGCTACTGAGAATATGAATTTTAAATTTTATTTCATTTCCATTTAAAGAGCCATGGTGGCTAGTGGCCACCATTTTGGACACCACAGAGGAGCATTTCACCAGTCTTGTCAACGCCCTGACCACTTAATCATGTCTCCGCCAATATTTCTGTCTCAACTGCTTATTCATTAGGAAACACAATGTTGGAAACATTGAAAGTAAAAACAACATATGCTCTGTCTTCCCAGTGAACCTGACAGCCTCCCTTTTGCTTTTGGTGTGGTTGGCTGAGCACAATACATATGGAATAGTCAAGCCATTATTTCTTCCTGAGCATGCCAAGGTGTGAGAAAAGCTCTTAGGGATGTAGTTCATGAGCTGCAGTGTCCCTGCCAATAATTCAGACATCTTCAGGTGGTGAACTAGTGTAAGTCTCATCAAGGTTGGGATTAAGTTTTCTTTCTCAATGGGCCTTTTCACTTTGCTAATGCTGTCAGCTCCAAAATTCTAACCTCTTAGCAGTTGATGATTCAATTATGGCAAGCTGAATTCCCCACCTCCTTTCTCCTTTTTGGAGTTTACTTTTCAAAACCAGCCTAACGGGTCTCATTTCAGTGTGTGATGAAGTAGGCACTTATTGAGCAATAAACCTGTGGATTTATGCTTATGGATTTTTAGAAGCAACTTTGCCACAATCTTGTGAAATCTTGCTCACAGTTCATTGCGCCCTGACTGGGTCTTGAATTAGAGTTGATGTTCCAAACAGAAAATAATATTTGTCACATCCCATAACTATATATTCTATGGCTTTGGAAAACTCTGGATTGTTTAGACAAATTCACTCTGCTAGAACTGAAATAACTCCTTCGATCCGGGATCACAAAGTTCTAAGATGCCACTGTGTTTTAAGTATAATTTATAAGCAGAAAAAGGCACATACCAAAACTTGATACATCTTAGAATGTATGAGTCCCAGTTACTAGAACTTTTTCTTACACTGTTTATTTTTCAGTTCTTCCATCACTTTTGCCATCACTTTTGCAAGCACAGAACCTTATTCTCAAAGCAAATCCCTGTGACAAGGAATATATTTAATCTTATCATTACCATTACATAAGCATATTTACATGTTTGTGGAGTAAATGTCTGATACTATTTCTAAAGCTTAAATAACAGTGCCTCTTGACTCTAGGTCATGCCCACATAGAGGCCATTGATTCTAATGACTTATTGAAGTTAATAAATGGAGTTGCAACATTTTGGAAGGCATTTAATATTCTCTCTGTTACTCCAGCTTTTCTCTATTCCCTTCCGATTAGAACCTCTGAAACAAGGACAGGGAGGCTTTTATTAATGGTGTTCCCTGATCTACAGAAAAAAAAAAGATAATTGAAGAGCAATTATTATTTTAGAGGAATAAATAAAACAATCTATTCACCCAGATTAAAGAACAAAGCTCCATTCTAGCATTTTCTAAAGAATATTTTTTGGAACACCACTTCCAGAGGACATTGGTGAATGTTTAAAAGCTGAAGAGAGGGCCTTATGCAGAAGCCTTCACAACCATTGAGTTAAACTAGTTTTAAAAGATTTCTTTTCTGCTGGAATGATCAAAGCTACTCAAATGATAATGTATGTTCTCCAGTGTGAAGGTAGCACAGGACTATAGTTTGCAGAATTACTCAAATTCATTTTATGGAGAAATTTTTTCATGAAATGTCCCCAGGAAACAATGCCTTGGGAAGTACTTATCTGTTCAACAACAAAATACTTGAAAGATATGCTTATTACCTCTCTCTATCAGGAGGTGGTAAACTTTTTTTGTAAAAGGCCAGATAAATATTTTATGCTTTATAGGCTGTATCATACAGTATCTGCCATAGCTACTCAGCTTTGTCTTTGTAGTGCAAAGAAGGCATAGATAATACATAAACGAATGGGTATGGCTGTATTCCAATAAAACTCTACTTACCTAGTGTTTAGGTACCAACACTAGGGAAAATCCCACTGTAGGATTGTGATGGGCTGGATTTGGCCCACAGGCCATAGTTTGCCAACCTCTGAGATTTGTATTCTAACCAAATAAGAAAAAATGAGAGAAAGAGAAGGGAAGACTCTAGGAAAAAGAGACAAAGATACAGACCAAAAGAGAGAAATATGTTTTTAAAAGACAGGGGAGGGATAGAGTGTCATAGAAAGCTATACTTGTGGAATGATACTGCACACACACACACCCAAACACACACACACAAGACATATACATAGAAAAGCGCAGTAGAACATATAATAGATGGAAGGAAAAGCAAAAGTCATACTCATTCTTCAGATGTATTTATATTTTGTTCATATATGAATATGTAGAAGAACATTGCAGGAAATAATTTAAAATATTTTAACCAATTTCTAACATTTACTAAATCTTCTGAAGTCTTCTCTTTGCCTCATTTTAACATTTAAAAAATCCAGCGTCCTATTCTGAAAAGGAGGGCATGTTGCATTTTCTTTTCTAGGAAAACTAGCTATATTTGCAAATATCATCTATCTTTTATTACCTATCAGGCTTTTGCCAACAAAAAGTTGCAATGCTATATTGTAAGTTCAAAATGGGGATTTAACAGAGATTAACTGGGGGACTTGGCCTAATGAAGCAGAAGGCTAGACTAAACCTGTGGATGAGAAAATCCTCATTCATGACTTAAACAGCTTAGACAATCCCATTTTCTTTCTTGAATGAGGAAAAGTTACTTGGAAAACACGTTTTGATTGAGGAAAACCTTGTTCAAACTGGGATCACTTGAATTTTGGATACTTTTAATAATGTTATGAACTTCAGTCATTGTTTGCTTTGCATTGGTCGGCTCTCTGCAATTAGCCATAGATGAGGTTTTCAAGGACATCTGGATTGTGGAAAATGTCTGCAAATTTATCCTTGACATTTCAGTGGGGGCAAAAAGATATTTACTAATGTGAGTGCTTAGTATACATTGCATTTTACCTTGAGAAAGTGTTGATTCTTTCTGATATGTGGATGGTCCTGAAAGTTCCATCTGACAATAAAAATTATATTTTATTTTAGTCCATTACTGGAAAGAAGTGCTTTTCTGTAACTGGGATAGAGCCTACTGCCTTTCTAATAGCTCTTCCCTAAAGAGCAGCTATGAATTCACAGACCATTGCCACTAAAAGTGTATATATGTGCTTCCCCTTCAGCTTCATTTTTCAATGGCAGACCATATGGCTATTCCCAGTGTCAAGATGTCAATTTATATGTTATTTTGTTACAGGTTGGGAAGATGAAATGTTTAGGTACCAACACTAGGGAAAATCCCACTGTAGGCAAGAAACACATAAAATAAATCTAAAAATCTATCCCCCAACCTTGGGTTCATATTAATATCTGATAAGTGCTAGTAAATCCATTGTTAAGAACCAAGGTTGCCAAAGTTGAAAGAAGCTTTAAGAATCATCTAATCCAACTGCCTCATTTTGTATAGAAGAGAAATAACTTGTATAGGGGCCTACACTTAATTTTTAGAAGAGGACAAACTTTTCGGTAACATTTCAATGACTTGGGTATCTCCCTTAGTATGGATACACCATTATCTATTTAAATGTGTTATACATTTTCAGATTTTATTATTATAAAAGTATGCCATGATTAATAGCCTTATACATATGTCTTGTATCTGAGTAGTTATTTGATATATATTCTGGAAGAAGTTCATCTATTTGAAACTTTCAGAGGAAATTTAAAACAGTTTTAAAATATCCCATGGATACTTTGATTAAAATTGCATTTAAATTCATAAATTAATTTTGGCCTAGTTGACATCTGTAACAGTTTGGCAGTTTGATATAGTTATGAATTCCAAAAATAGGTATTGGATTATGCTTGTAAACTAGTCTGTTCATCTGGGCATGATTAAGTTATGATTAGGGCTTTGATTGGGCCACATCAGTAGGGTGTTGAACCCTGTCCCTTGGTGGATGGGGTCTCAAAGATAAAAGACATGGCAAAGGACAGAGTTGGAGTTTTTGAGTTGGAGTTCTGAAGCTGAGTTTTAATGCTGAAGCCCAGGGAAACAAGCACACAGAGGAGCTTGGTCGTGAGGAAGGAGAGAAGGCCCCGGGATAGAGATGAGCAGTTCACCTGACAGTTCACAGCTGGCCTTGTGGAGGGAGGCAAAGCCTAGAGAGCCTCATAGTCTACAGCTGACCTTGTGGAGGAAACAGAGAAGCTGAGCCCAGAGAGAAATGGAGCCCCAGGAAGAGAGGAACCCAAGAAGCCTGGACCCTGGCAAACGTTGGCAGCTGTCATGCTCCAACACGGGGCAACAGACTTTGGTGAAGGAAGAAACTTATGCTTTATGGCCTGGTAACTGTAAGCTTCCACCTCAAATAAATACCCTTTATAAAAACCAACCGATTATTGGTATTTTGCATCAGCACCCCTTTGGCTGACCAATACATCTTCGAACGTTAAATCTGCTCTTACATGTAATTCTCCATTCGTTCAATTATTTTTTATTTAAAATATTATATTTTTTCTTTAAATAGGTCTTTTATTGCTAGACATTTTACTTGCTTTTAAAAATATTTTTTGGTTGCTCTTACAAAGGGCATCTGTGTTTGGCAATTTTAGGTTGTAAGAAACTGTCACGTATTCACACTGCCTTCCTTTTCCACAGCTAATCCAACCAGGCCTTATGTAGCAAATAGTTTTGTCTAGGTGGAATAACAAAACAACTCTACCAGTGTACAACCTCTGTGCCTCAGCTCCTCCATCTTGGCTTCTCTGCCTGAATCTTCCTCCTCCTCTCTTGTGGCCTCTTCTGCTTCTCCCTTCCCCTTCAAAGCACCTACTGCCTTTGGGCTTACACTAACTCCCTTCTCCCTGTGTGTGTCTCAGCCTCTGAGATGACCTAATGGCTATGTCCCTAGGTGTGTTTCCCATTAATAGACAAGAACTGATTGGTTCCGAACAACTAATAAGTAAAGATCTCCTTATTTTAGTAGCTCAGCGGCTTCTGGCTGGCTTAGGCATGGCTGCTTTTGGGGAAGGACCCAATTCTTGATCATCTTTGCTGTGGTCAGGGCAATGAAGTCACATCTAATGCATGGCAAACTATGCTTTGGGTGCTTGCTAAAAAGGCGGTTGTGGATATGGTGGCATTCAGATTGCGTTGTCAATAAGGTTTCTTTATTATGTTTTAACTAATTCTTGCTTTGTAGAAGCACTAGTAATTGTATTATTATTTTGTAACTAGCTGCTTTGTTGAGATTTATTGTTATTCTAATAGTTTTAAAGCTTCTATGCAGATATTTTTCTGAAAATAGTGATTTCCCCTTCCACCTTTCCAGTATATATACCTCATTCTTTTTCCTTACCATATGACACTGGATAGACCTTCCAGAAGAAAATTGAGTAATAGTAGAGCTAAAAGGCATCCTTGTCTTGTTCCTGACTATAGTAGGATTGCCTTTGTGTTCAATATTAAACTAGGTATTGACTCCTGGTTTGAGTTGCATACACTTTATCATATTGAGGAAGTGTTCTTCTATTCTTAATTTACAAGTAGTTATTATGAAAAATAGATGTTGAATTTAATCACATGCTGTTTGGGCATCTAATGAGTTGATCATTTTTATTCTCCACTAATTGGTATCATAAATTATATTCTATTTTGTCTGATCCAACGGTTTATTTTTGTTTCTATTTGCGTAAGACAAATTTATAAATTCCTTTAATCTTTCTGACATTATTCTTTTCCTTGTGAGGCTGTAAATGACACATAGTTGCATTTTTGATCCACTGTATTTTTTATAGAGGGGTTTGATTTTATTTTTCCCTTCTTGTTTTTTACATTATGACTCTTATGCTTTCTTGTGTCTAATTTTTCCAAAAATGGTCGATTTTCCAATCATTTTCTCCCTTCCTATAAGAAGATTATACATCCTTGCCCATTGCCATGTGATTTTCAGAAATTACCTGTGAGAAGGGTATATGTCTCTGTCCCATTGACGTAAAGTTTAGGCATGTGACTTGGTTTGGCTTATATTGCCAATGAATTGTATACATTACGACTGAGCAGAAGCAGAAAAAAGCCATTGTGTGTTTCTGCTCTTTCTTTTTCTGCTCTGAAATGAGAAACATATGTTCCAAATGAGAGCTGATCCTTCAGAAGGGATCCTGGAATAAAGAACGTCTTCAGTCACCACAACCAAAATGTCACATGAAGGAAAATAAATTGTTGTTGTAAGCTACTGAGAACTAGGGGTTGATTTTACCACAGCATAACCTAATAAAAGGTGAAAATACCAAGAACTTGTCTTTTTAAAAATTTTAAATCTGTGTGGTTGATCAGGTTTTTCCAGATGGTTCCTAATTTAGTTAGAGAAACTAAGTTTTTATTATATTATTTTTCTGACCCATTCACAGACCAACCTAATTGAACAGAGGCACTTAAAAATGATCCAATGCCTATTTATTAGGGCTAGAGGACAAGGAATAAAGTGAAAGAGTCATTCCTCCTAATCTTGTCCTTGGGCAGAATACTTTCAACATCTGGATGTTCTTCTCTGAGATGGACATAGTATACAAGGGACATGTATTATGTTAATGATGCATCTTGAACCATGATTTATTTGCTGCTGCCAATTTCTCAGTTGCTTGTATTTAACAGGGATGACATGGGTGTCAAGTTCTAAATCAAAGTATCAGCCAAAAATAGATGAGCTGAACCATAGCAGTACTTAGGTTCCATGGTTTTGACAGTCAGAAGGTTTTTGTCTTATTACCTTATTTATTTATAAAGCATGCTGAGAGAAGTGGAACCATTGTTTTAGCTTACAGAGGGAATAAAAATTTATCTTTAGAAATTAAAACATGTTTATCACCAGTTGTCACCAACCAATACATACACTGCTCTGTTTCCAGTTCACACATAACAATGCATTCTAAACCAAAACATACTATCTAAAAGTAAATGCAGTCAATATTATTTTGACCTCTTTTCCCAGGTAAGAAAATCATATATTTTAGGAAATTTTCTAAACAACTATTTTGTCTATCATTTTATCTAAAAATTGAAGTCTCTGTTTTCCCAGGTAAGTTTTTCTCTTATTGCATCTTTTGCTACTATTTCTATTCCATTTCTTTTGATCTGATCTTCAGAGATACAATTATTTTCACTGTCTCCACATTTATAATTTCTCAAAAAGTTTTACCTCTTTATATTTTCTATCTACCTAATAGGGAAAACTCCTCAAGTCTTCCTCCACTTTAGTGATTCTGCAGTGTCAGTTTCCTCATTACTATTTCCAATACTGGTTTTTAATGAGCTAACTAATTTGAATATCTTTATTTAGTTTTGTATCTAACATTCTTTTATTATTATTATTTATTTATTTCTCCCTACTCCCTCGTTGTTTTGCATTTGCTGTGTCTGTTCATCTTCCTTGTTTCTTTAGGAGGCAATGAGAACTGAACCTGGGACCTCCGATGTGGGAGGGAGGCACCTAATCACTTGAGCCACCTCCATTCCCTGCTTTGTTGTGTCTCTCATTATGTTTTTCCTCCCCGTGTCATCTTGTTGCATTAGCTCGCTGTGCCTGCCGTCAGGCCAGCATGCTGTCTTCTTTTAGGAGGTACCAGGAAGAACCCAACCAGGGACCTCCCATGTGGTAGGCGGGAGCCCAATTGCTTAAGCCACATCTGCTTCCCTGTATCTAACATTCTTTTAATGTCCCGTTCCCTTCCTTTCTTTCTTACCATATCTTGTATCCTGTCTCTTATTTCTTAAGTGATATTTTCTTAAACAGGACTGTGAACATATATTATATACCATCTAATATTTACTTCTGTTTTCTGTAGTTGACGTTTTCAAAATTATCCTCTTCCACTGCATCTGCTCTTGTGTTCTCTTGTATGCTCTCACTTTCCATTAGCTCAGTGTTGGCCTTTTCCTCATCACTCTCCATTCAATTCCATTTGACTTACCCTGGCCTGATGAGACGGTTCTTCCTGCATCATTTCACGGAAACTTTGATGCCATTAGAACATCCCCACCAATAGTAAGCTGGAGGAGGGGGGCTGATAAACGTTTATATAATCAGTTCAATGATTTGGTAGCTGGAGAGAAGTGGGATGAAAATGAGAGTTACGATGAAGGTTGTCCCTGTGTAGATTCTTCTCTGTATGTGATATATTATGAAACCCCCCAGGTTTCTATAGCGAGCACCCCTGCCCTATGCCCAATAATTTGTGTGACTACCCCTAACCCCCTCCCTGATGCTTCCTTCCCTTGGTGACTTCCAGGATTTGACCATGAACATTTTGATTGCTATTGAACTCAGTAGCAAAAAGCATTCCCAGAGCACACCCTCACATCCAGGCTTTACCCTTCATTATTAAGGAAGTGTTTGTGGATTTCTGTCAGCTCTCATCTACTTAATCCTGTCAGTGTTCAACTATCCTCCCAGGAAATTAATTTTGAGCAAATATCTGGTAACTTCCTTATATGTGGTCCTATAAGCACTGACTGGCTCAGTATAAATGTTTCAGTGTTTGGCATGTATGTGCCATTCTCCCCTAGCTGCTAGCTTCAGTGTAGCAGAGAGAAAAAATAATGATATATATATATATTTACTTTTTAGGGTTTAGTTTGCTCTTCTTTTTTTAAAGCAATTTATTGAAGTATATCATTCATACACGAACATACGTAAACTATAAGTGTTCAGTAAACATCGTGAACTTACAAAACAAACATGCATGACATCATACAGGGCTCCCACACATCATCGCCCCCAAACACCCTGCATTGTTGTGAAACATTTGTTAACAAATTGTGAAAGAGCATCGTCACAGTATTACTACTAACTAGAGTTCGTATCTTCCTCTCCTATACATTTTTTTAAGGATTTATTTATTTATTTATTTATTTGCTTGTATCCATTTTTACACACACACACACACACACACACACCCCGTTTTTGCTGTTTCTGTGTCCATTCGCTGGGCAACTCTCTGTGTCCATTTCCTGCCCTCTCTTCTCATCCTTCTCCTCCTGTCTTCACTGGGATTCTATCCTCAGAATCTCTGATGTGAGAGAGAGGTGTCCTCCCGCCTGAGCCACCTTAGTTCCTGGTTTTTCGGTGCATCTTGTCATGGCTCTCCCTTGTGTCACTCTCCTGTTGCGTCATCATCTTGCTGCGTGGCTCACAGGGCCTGACGGCTCACCCGCTCGCGGGGCCTGGTTCATGATTCCCTTTTACACACAATGTTTCTCCCAAAATCCAGCTAAAATTTTCCAAAGAATAGAGAGACTGGTGGGTTTTCTGTATGGTGCAGAACGGCTTTTCATTGATGAAAATTTTACTTTCATCTTTGGAATCACAGATTCGTAGACTAGCAATTTTTCTATTGGCCTAACTTAATTTTCAACTGCCATTTCAAACTTTTTGCCACTTTGTAAACCTACCATCTTACCCCTTCAATCTCCAGAGCTAACTTTACCTCACTCTTCATAGTAATAATAGAAATTACCCGATGGGAACCCATTCAAACCTAAAATGTACCTGCATCCTCCTCACCTATTCACCTATTCTTTTTCCTTTCTCGTTATAATGGAAATAGTGCCCATTGTCCTGCACTAACATTAATCTCTCAACTTATCTAGAACCCCTAAAACATCCTCATGCAAATAACTCAAGGGACATTTATCCCATAAGCCAGCTTTGATACCTTCCTCTTCTTCATTCCTCATATCGAATCCAACACTTTGTTCTTTCCATCTCTGCTGCTATCAGCCTACATCTATAGGCTGGACTACTGAAATAGCCATGATCTGCCTTGATCCAGGCAGAATAGTCTTTCAGAAATGCAGATCTGATCATGTCCTTCCACCATTTAAAATACTTCAACGCTTCCTATTGCTCATTGGAGAAAACAAAATTAACATGTCTCTACCGACCTTTCCAGCCAAATCTTTTACTCTACCTTGTTCCTCATGATCCAAGGCCTTTGTGCATGCATTCCGTGCATGTAATGTTCTTTCCTTCCCTCTTCACCTCATCAATTCCTACTCATCTGTTGGATTTCAGCTAAACCATCATTCCTTTGGGGAAACCTTTCCTGACTCTCTCTGTCCTGTCTCCCTGTTAGAACATAAGTTCCAGAGACAATATTTTTAATCACAACATTATCCCCAGAACCTAGCATAACATATAGAACAGAGTATGTGCTCAATAACTATTTGTTGGATTAATGAGTACTGAACATAAGAAGAGGAATCTATAATGGAAGCTGAGAAGAAACAAACATGGGTCTTGGAAAAACTTGGTAGAGTCTTTAGCTTCAGTAGTTGGGACAAAGAGCATTTCACAAAAGAAAGAAGTAAACATATCAGATGCTGCTTGGGATTCAAATGGGCCCATGAGTTAACCGATATGTAGGTAATCGATGACTTTAGGGATAGTGGTTTCAGTGGAGTGATGGAGGTAGAATCTGAACTATAGTGGCTTGAGGAATAAAATGGAGAAGGGGAGATAGTGCATATAGATAAGTGTTTAAAACTGTTTGCCTCTGGGGGAAAGAAGAGAACTAGGGTGGCATGTATGATAGCATGTGGGTTAAAAAGTGATCCTTTTATTTTACTATGGGAGGAAGAAGTTTATGTTTAAATTCTGACAGAAAAGAGCCAGTTGAGAAAGATTAAAGATATAGAAGTTAGAATAATATCAAAGTGGATATTATTTTTGTTTAGAAAAATAAAGCAGATTCGCCTAAAATTGGTTTTACTTCCCAACCACCCACACAGACTTTTAAAATCAATAAAACAATTCAAATTTAAAGTATGAGAGTGAAAATATGATCATTATGAAAACTACTAAGGTTACCATAGTATGATACAGAACACACACACACACAAACACTGAGATATCACTGTAGAATTAGGAATCACTGGAAATTTAAGTTTTACAACCTTTGATAGAGAGATGAAAGCTGAACACCATTGACTCTTATTTAAAAGTTATTTTAATAAGTTTAGTTTGTAAATATTGCTAATTTTTCCCTATTGGAAAATTCTAAAGCTTATTACTGGTGATTGTTGTTGATTTCATTCTAGTTTATAAATTGATTACTGTTGAAGAGCATGATGCTCATAAAAAAGAGACAAGGACTAAGAAGGGCTCTGAAAGATCTGGCTCTGTTGCTAATTAGGTGGGACTTTGCCCATGCTGTTTAATCTTTCCTGCCTTACTTTCCTTGTCTACAAAATAAAGATGGTAAGGTCTAACCTACTTTTTTCACAGGATATATATTGTGAGGATCAAATATGTTCATGCCTACAAAAGCACTTTTACTCATGAAACCCTACAAAAAGGTACATGAAACCTCAGTGCAAAACGTCACTCCACCATTTTCCAAGCATATGCCTTTGGTCAGGCTCCTTACCATATCCATTACCCAGCCCCCTCACCTGGGAGATGGGGATAATATTCCCTACCTTCCAGATTTTTTCTTAAGACTCAGTGAGCTATGAATGAAGGGAGAGAGCATACCTGTTAAATACGCATTGCTTTGAGATTTATTCTGCCTATGAGTTTTGTTCTTTTATTTTCAATCTAGGGAGAGATGACTCTATTTGAGTAAAATAGTTTGACATATTCATAATCAAATGCATGAAAGTTTTTTACAGTACTGCTATTCGGCCAGTGGTTCCTAGGCCAGCAGCAGCAGTATCACCTGGGAACTTATTAGAAATGCAGAATCTCAGGCTCCAGTCCAGACTTAGAGAATCACAATGTGCATTTTAACAAAATCTCCAAGAGATGAGTATGCAATTAATTTTGATGATCACTGATTAATGAGCCATCCAGCTGTAAGAGGTGGATACAAAGAGAGCAATCGATGTATATACTGTAACCTATGCCATTTTCTCCTGTTACTATGAAAATGAAATGAACCAAAGAAGAGAAAAATGGACGAGAAGTCGAACAAGCTTCAAATGTATTTGTGATACGGTTTTTACACTAGGGGTAAGAACTCACGCCGGAGCTGCTGCTTGCCTTTGTATTGTCACTCATTAGACGTCTCTGCCTGGAGTAACACTGTCAAAGGGGCGGGGGGGGGAGGCTTCTTATCCCTCCTGCTCATCTGTTTTTTAACTTGTTACCATCAAAGGCATTATCAAAATGAACTGTGGTAAGGAGAATGCCCAAGTTATCACTCACTAACAACCAAGGGAACCACAGTTCTGCAGATTCTCCTGGTGATCTCTTACAGGTGAAGGTGAAATGAAGAAAAATATTTATACAATATGCTTATGATTTTTAATAGGCAAATAGAGGTTTGCCATTTTTTAAAAAGTAGGCGATTAGTGAATAAAGTTGAGCATGTTTCAAGACATGTCAATAACAATCAAACAATGTTGTCTGAGTGTACCATAGTCAGAAGGTTTTGTTTTGTTTTAAAC
The DNA here is from genome assembly GCA_026826555.1 of Tolypeutes matacus. Lineage (NCBI taxonomy): Eukaryota > Metazoa > Chordata > Mammalia > Cingulata > Chlamyphoridae > Tolypeutes > Tolypeutes matacus. The sequence goes on from JAKSZT010054121.1 coordinate 2,833,454, forward strand.
TTTATTAAGTGATCAGTTTGAAGACTGGGGAAGCTTGTTACCATGGACACTGATGATAGTTTAGCAGTGAAGCAAGTTTATACATTGCTGATGAAGGTAAGTCCACCTTAGTTCAAACCAAGATCTACACCCTTTTGCTAAATACCAAAAGACTCAACTTATCAGTGTTGCAAAGGAAAGAGGTTTACAAAAGGGGTAACAAAATAAGTTAGCATTTCCCATATCTCTGAAAAGATATGTCACGAGAATGAATGCATGGGGGAGATTTTCAGGGGGAGTTTCCTGATGAAGCCTACAATTTTTAAGTTGTTCTATTTCCTTCATTAAAATATTCCTTTTGAATGACAAATGGTCCTTTAAACATAGCTTCTAAGATTTTGATTGATGGAAAACCAGATGTTAGTGCACTTTGATTTAAACGTCTTTGGGGGTAGCTATGATTTTAGCAGCAGTATATATTTCCTTTATGCAGAGGGCTCCCACTCACCATTTAAAGATTTGTGTGGTCCTTGGAGATCCAGGTGAAGAAATTGTTGCTCTTTGACTCATGCTCCATTTTTCAAATGTGTAATTAAATAGCCCATAGTCATCTTGAGGGGTAGCTAGAGCTGGTGCTATTCAATCTCCCCTAGAGAAAGTTATGGTAAATAAAGGTTAAGAAGGTGCTCACCTGAGGAATTAAGATGATTAAATAGTCATACCCACCAGGGCTCTCAGAAAGCACTTAGCAGAGATTGTGGATGTTTGAAAGAAACACAGATCCTTCCATTGCTGAATAAAATCAAGATTGAATAATGGATTCTGCTTTTATGATCTGGGTTAAAAAATTAGAAAAGGAAATGTACAAAAGAATCTTTGAGTGGAGCTCTTTTACCAATCGCATTACAAGCAAAAACACTAATGATCTAAATGGATCTATAAAGCGCTGGAACAGCATATTTTTTGGAAATGAAGAATACGATTTGAAATGTGAATGTAAATCCACAAATGTTTATTGTGCTCAAGATATTCATATTAGCTAATGATAGCATGAAGTCATCATGATTCTTGAGACATGTCAAAATGAAGGATCCAGAATGCTGATATTATTATTGCTATTATCCAGAAAATAATAAATTTCTGTAAGAAAAAGTTTCACTATACCATTATGCCAAATAAATATGTACCAAGTGCCAATAATAAACTTTAAAATATTTCTCATTTCATTTCCTCATATATATGTAAACATACATGCATACATATAGCAGTGCATGTATATTAGTGGTTTACAGGTCTTGGGCATCAGTTATTACCCGAGGAGCTTTAAAAATTAAATATCTGGGACACACCATAAATTTTGTACTAAAATTGGTCCAGAATAAGATCCAGTCTTCAGTATTTTTAAAAAGTTTCAGGTGTTTAATATGTAGTCATGGTTGAGAACCACTGCTGACTATAATTAATGAATAAATATAAATGAATTGGGGTTATTTGCTGAAACCATTTTTACTGATGAGGTGAGTGTATCATCAAAAATCTCAAAAGATTGCTAGGGAAAGAATTATGATGGCCGTGGGTGTGCATATGAATGAATGTGAAGAAGAAAAAAGTTTGAGACATAAGACAGGTAATTTTGAATCTGTGGTGGGAGGGGTGGAAATGGAGTGGGTGAAGAAAGAGGAAAGAGTCAGGGGATGAAGAAGTGTGGATAAGGAATTTTGGGCTGCCCAGGCAGATGTCAGATAGAGAACATTGGCCATCTGAGTAGGACTAGATATTCATCTAATGCACAGTTAACTCAGGGTTCATGGTCCATTGCATGTACTACAGACTTTGTGTGTGTGCAATCAATGTCAGAATGTCTCAAGGCAGTCTAAGCCCTTAAAGTATCAAAGATGAAATGAAGGAGGAGGAGGAGAGGGAGGAGGAAGGAGAAGAAGAAAAAGGAAAAGAAAGAAAAGAAGGAGGAGAAGTAGGGAAGGAGGTGAAGAAGGAAAACTTTAAAAATCTACCTTTTAATGAACACTGAGACAAAAGTAGGTTGTGTTTGGATTTTTTTGTTTGGTTTGGTTGATTAACTGCAGAAAGCAAAAAGCAACAACTAATGATAACATTCAATTTACAGTATTCAGATATTACTGTCATTTAGAAGATTTACTACAATTATTTGCACTGTGTACCCCCAACACTTTTTGATCATACATTCTTATCAGTAAAAACTTGGAGCAGGTACTCCCCCAAAATTATACACTTGGCTATTTATAAATTTTATAAACATAACATTGGACTTATTTGTTAAGTATGTTAAAACAGAACCAAAGTGTGAAACTATAAAAAGGATGAGATAATGACAATATTATTTTAAATGTTTCTGCATTATTAATGTCACATTTTTGCCCACACTAAAAGTATTATCAAAAGTAACATTTTAATGAGAGCAATGTGATTGAATAGGCTTTATTATTTTTAAAAATCTTTGTTTAGCACCTTATAATGGAGTTATTCTTGTTTTAATGGCTCTCATTACTGAAAAATATATTTCACAAAATTATTGAAACTTGAATGGGAGAACAGATCACTGGTTGTGCTTATGAAATCGAAATACTAATGTTTACTTATCAAGTCATAATACTGTTTTAAATCTATCCACCAATTATTCAAAGTTTCTGTCAAAAAGTTTTTGAAGCATGCAGATGTGAAAGCTTTTATAGGTGACGTTATTTTGAGCAAGAAAGTCACCTAACAAAGGAAAAATTTCCAAATATTTGTTATCAAAATGATCTCTCCATAGCATAACTTTTTCTTTTTGAATGCACTTACTTTCTCACCTAGTGCTAACACCTTGCCTTTACATTGAAGGGATAGATAAAGTATGTTTATTTCTTGGCATCCATCTGCTAAGCAGCCCACTACTGACTGGTCAGTACATAAAATTCAGCTCAGAAAATTAGATGTTCTGAAAGAAATCAATATTTAACTCATTTTTAAGTTTAAAAATTCTTAACTGGTGACTTTTTGAAAGGAAGCTGTCTCCTCGATTATCTTTTTAATTTTTAAGTGTAATTTTAAAATGAGGTGGAGCCAGTGGCCACTAGACACTTTTGGGGCAGGGAGGGGACGAGCAGTTGAAATACAGGGGCTTCTTTGGGATTTGGAGGTTGTCCTGAGTACCTTTGTGGCAACGGATGTAGGCCATTTTAAATCAGCACACACCACTCAGAACTGAGTGGGAGAGAGTGTGGTCTACAGTGTGAACTGTGGTCTATGGTTGGTGGCAAGGCTCCAGGATGTGTAAGTCCATTGAGGGTGGTGGGCCACACTGTGGGAGATGTTTGTGTGGGATGTGGTGGGAGGTGTGGGAGGTGGGCAACATGGGAATCCCAGTGGGTTCCGTGTAATATTTTGGGTAATCTAAGCACCTCTTAAAATATATTTATATATATATACATAAATATCATTTTTGTAAGCAAATGCACATATATGCATATATATTTATATATCATTTTGCAAATGTTGGTATGTATTGTGAAAATTTTGATTTTTACCCACAATAAAAAAAAAATGTAATGTAAAATAGAAAATGCCTGTAGAAATGTGTACAGTCGTGTGAATGGATAGAAAGAGTTACGCAGTTTAACAAATATTTATATGGCAAACACCCACCACCATCTAAGCCAAGAAATAAATCCCAGAGGCCCCACCTGTGAACTCCTCCCTGATCACAGCACCCACTCCCTCTCCACTAGAGGTGACCATTACACCGGCTTCCTAAGTTCCTTTCCTTGCGTTTCTTTTTTACTTTTCACCATTTATGTCTGCTTCCTTTAATATAGCGCCTTTTAAAAGATTTTTATACAACAAGAATCATACTCTATGTATTGTCACTTTGTTGTTGTTTTGCTAATGTATTGGTGTATATTTATATTTTAAAGTGATTTAATTTGCATTTTCCTGAATACCAGTGAGGTCAAGCACTTATCACACTTTAACTGCAGCTTTCTGTGATCCTGAGCAGAGGACCCAGGTAAACTAAGCTCGGACTTCTGACCACGGAAACTGTAAAATAATAAAAGGATGTTGTCTTAAGCCATTACGTTTGTGATAATATGTTACAGAGCAATAGAAAACTAATACAGCCTGGCAATAATGACAGTTCTGTTTCCTTCTTTCTAAATCTTATAACTTTTATTTATTTTTCTTGCACTCTACAGTGGAGTAGAAATAGTTATGATAAGCATCCTTGTCTTTTCCTTATCACAGAGAAAAAAATTTTTAGCATTTTACCATAAAGCAGTATGCTTATAGATACCTTTTACAATATTGAGAAAGTTCCCTTCTATTCCTCTTTTACTAAGAGTTTTTCGTAAAATCAATAAATGTTGAATTTATCAAATGCTAAATCTTCCTCTATTGAGATGATCATGTGATTTTTCCCATTTATCTGTTAATGTGATCGTTTAACAAAACTTACATTCCTGGAATTAATTCACTTTGGTTTATATTCATGGTTGAACTAGCCTGGGATTTTCTTTTTTTATACTGTTCTTATGGAATTTCAGTATTAAGGTTAGGTTAGCATCATAAAATAAATTGAGGATTATTCCTTATTTTCCAGTTTTTTTGGAGAATGTATGTAACTTTGTCTCCTTTTCATCCTTGAATGCTTGATAGAACTCTGGTGAAGCCATCCGGACCTGGGGCTTCCTTTGCTGAAGATTTTTGACTATTCATTCAATTTCCTTAATCGTTCTTACAGTCTTTACTTTTTCATTTCATCTCGAGTTATTTTGGAAAGTGATATATTTCTAGAAATGTGTCCATATTGCATACATTTGAAAAATTACAAAAGGATCATCTTACTGTTCTCTTATCGTTATAATATATGCAATATCTGTATTGATGTTTCCTTCTTTGTTCCTGATATTGGTTATTTTTTGCTTTCTCTCTTGTTTTCTTGGCCAAACTTCCCAAAAGTTTGTCAATTTAAACAACCAACTTTCGGTTTCATTGCTACTCTTGTACGTTTGTTTTCAGTTTCATCATTTTCTTCTCTTTACTTTTTGTAATGATTTATTTGAGTTTATTTTGCTGTTCTATTTCTAACTTCTTGGGATGTCTATTTTTATGATATGCACATTTAAAGACATAACCTTTCCATATAAGTATTCTTTAGCTGTACCTCATCTGATTTGCTTAAAATGTTCATTATTATTCCCTTCAAAATATTTTCCAAACTATTATAATTTCCTTCTTGGGCTGGTGGATTTAGAAATATTTTTATTAACTGCCAAACATATGGGAGTTTATAGTTTTTGTTGTTATTGTTGTCACTGTTGTTAAAAATGTCTAGTTCCGTTGCACACTCTGTGTGGTGTCAGACCTTTGAAATCAATTTTAAAAATTTATATACAAATGAGTTTTTATGGCCAATAGATTTCAGAATTGGAGGTCATTCCAGAGGTTACGCTTATGCATGTCTTAGGAGGCTTTCACTGACTGCCCCCGTAAACAGTACCTCAAGTAGGGGGGATCCTGGGGGCTCTGGAGACATCTGGGCACTATAGGCAGGGCAGACAACCCAAGGAATTTGGCACCCTGTCAGTAGGCCTTACCTTAGACTATACGATAAACTATCCCCCAAATGTATAGGAGTTAGACTCATTTATAATTGTCTTACACATGGTTCTTATGCCCTTTTGATTAGAACCTATAATTAGCACTATATCCATTAAATATGGATATAGTGTCCCTGAGACTTAAATCTTCCAGCTGTTCATATGCTAGTTAAGCCCTGAATCTCAGCAGAGTTTTGTCCAACACCTACTCTCCAGTTCATCAGACTCACCCCAGGACAACTAACAAAAAGATGATGATAGACAACGTCCATCCCAAAAAAACAGAGAGTATCTACAACTACAAGCAAAACAGTTCAACCCATCTGCCCCATGGGATCTAAGCCCCCTTTCAATTGGAAGCAGATTGGGCATCACCATCCCCAAATCCTCAAGAATGCAGAAGGAACGCACATAAGGGGGGAATGCAGCTATGGACTAAAGTATTACTTATTATTATTCTAATAATGGAAGAACTTATAACATTGATATAAAGGCAGTGGTCACCAGAGGTTCTGAGGGGAGGGAGAGGGAAGAATAAGTGTAACTTGGGGCACTTTGGGGACACTGTAATTGTTCTGCAGGATATTGCAATGATGGATACAGGCCATTATACATTTTGTCAAAACCAATAAAATCGTGCAGTGCAAAGTGTAAACCATAATGTAAATTATAGGCCATGATTAGTAGCAATGCTTCAATATGTGCTCATCAATTGTTAACAAATGTACCACACTAATGAAAGATGTTGTTAATGGGGAAAAGTGAGGGAGGAGGAGGGGTGAGGTATATGGGAATCCCCTATACTTTTGATGTGACATTTATGTAATCTAAACCTTCTTTAAAAATAAAAAAAATTAAAAAATTTTTGGAACAATGTGTGATCAATTTAAAAATGTTTTATTTGTGTTTGAAGTAAATGAGTGCTATGTAGCTATTGGGCACAGTGTTATACGTCCATTAGGTAAAGTTTGTTCATCATAGTTAAATCTACATCTTCAGTACTTTTTATTTATTTGACCGATTTCTTGCTAATGTATTTTGTGATTATTCACTAAAATTATATATTTGCTTATTTTACTCTCTTGTTGATTTCATTTTGTTTTTAATCTATATTACTATGTGCATACAAATATTTTTATAACTTCCTGATGAACACATACATCATTTATTACAATTTTGTGATCCTTTTTTGGTAAGCAATGCCTTTTCACTAAAAGTCTATTTTGCATAATATTAGTACAGGTACACAGGCTTTCTTTTTTTTTAGTATTTGCATGGTAATTTCTTTTCATTATTTTACTTTCAACTTTACTGTAGCCATATGTTTTATATGAATTTCTTATAAACAGTAAACAGTTGGACTTAGTTATTTTTTCAGTCTTAAAATTTTGTCTTTTATGTAGAGCATTTAATAAATCTAATTTAATGTAACTTTTGATAGTTGGGATTAGATATGCCTACATTTTGATGTCTTATAATTTTCAAATTATTCCTCATTATTTTTGTCCTTTCTTAATTTTTATGGGGGAATGTGTGTTAATATAATTATTTCCTTGTTTTTCCTTTAACTAGCTTGAAAATGATATAATCTGTTTCTATTGTATAATTTATTACCCTGGAAATTACAATGCATGTACCAACTTTATCATGTTATAAAATTAATCAATACTTTGCCTTCTTCCCAGTAAATCTGAGGACCCTATATCAATTTAATGCCACTAACCCTCTCCCTAATAAAAATTATTGTTTACCTATATATTTTTTTTGAATAGGAATATATTCCACAATGAATAATTTATTTTATAAGTTCTTTAGCTTTCTTTGAATAGATCAGGGTATTTATTTTTTTTTTTAATATACTTTTTAATTTTTTTTCAAAAGATACTTGGATTACATAAATGTTACATAAAAAACATAGGGGATTCCCATATGCCCCACTCCCTACCCCTCCCACGTTTTCCCACATCAACAACATCCTTCAATAGTGTGGTACATTTGTGACAATTGATGAGCACATTTTGGAGCATTGCCACTAAGCATGGACCATAGTTTACATTGTAGTTTACACTCTCTCCCACACAATCTTGTAGTTATGGCCAGATATATATTGATCTGTATCTGTCATTGCAATGTCATTCGGAACAATTCCAAAATCCCAAAAATGCCCCCATATTACACCTGTTTTCCCCTCTCCCTCCCCTCAGAACCTCCAGTGGCCACTGCCTCCACATCAATGATATAAGTTCTTTCATTGCTAAGAATCATAATAAGTCTATAGTAGAATGCCTGTTAGTCTACTCTAGTCCATCATTCATTCCCCAATCCTGACGATTCTGGGATGGTGATGCCCACTCCACCTCTAATTGAGAGGGGGCTTAGATCCCATGGGACAGATGGATGATAGTATCTTGCTTACAGTTGCAGACTCTCTTTGTTCCTTGGTATGGTTGTTGTTCATCATCACCTCCATGTTAGTTGTCCTGGGTGAGTCCAATTAACTGGAGAGTAGGTGTAGCAACTCCATTGAGGCTCAGGGCCCAGCTGGCACATGGACAGCCCAAAGATTTAAGTCTCTCAGACATACATCTATCAACTCTAGTACTAACTATAGGTTCAGATAGAAGAGGCAGAAGAGCCATGTGTAGGGAAAGCAGAAATGAGTCCAACTCTGTCACCCTGGGGAGCATAAATTCCAAAGTAGGGCCTGCTGGCAGGGCACCAAACTCCTAAGCTATTTGCTCTGTCTATAGTGTCTGGATGTCTCCAGAGCCCTCAGGAGCACCACTATTTGTGGTAGTATCTACTCTGGCAGTCAATGAGATCCTGCTGAGAAGTGCTTAAATGTAACCTCTGGAATGACCTCCCGACTCACTTTGAAGTCTTTTAGCCCTGTAAACTCATTTGTCTTTACCCTTTCCTCCTTTTGGTCGAGGTCTTTTTCCAGTTGCATTGCTAGTTGGTGCTTGTTTACCTATAATTTAGTTCTAATTTTTAACCACATAAGATGCAATTATTTTTATTTTATTTTGTCACTGTTCATTTAGATTACCCTAACATTCACCACTTTTTGTAGTTTTCCTTATATTCTTCTCAGACCTTCTGTCTAAGATTGCATTCCTTCTCTATGAAGTAACTTTCTTAGAATTTCTTTAGACCTATTAAATTGTATGGTGCAAAGTGCAAACCATAATGTAAACTGTAGGCCTTGGTTAATAGCAGTCCTTCAATATTTAATTATCAATTATTATAAAAAATGTACCACACTAATGTAAGATATTAATAGGGGAAAATGTGGGATGAGGGTAGGGCATATGGAAATACCATACACTTTCAGTGTAACTTTTCTGTGATCTGAAACTACTTAAAAAATAAAGTTTATTATATGAAAAAAACAATGTAAGTGACCAACCCTAAGAGAAAATTAATTTTAAGAATCAATTGGGCATGTCTTATTTATGACTCAAATCCCATGAAAACTGGTAACGTGAAAAATGAGCATAAAATACAGCACTGCCCCAAGAGAAAACAGTAACAACCTAAAGGAGCCAGTAACAGACTTGATGAAAATGAGAAAATAGGTCTAAGAAATTTAATAATAAAATTGCCATTTTGAGCATCTAAAAAAAGAGAATTTCTTTAGGACTTGGGATTTGTTATTGGTAAACTCTCATAGGTTTTGTTTGTTTGTTTGTTTCATTATTTTTGGTTGGAAAGTATCCTTATTTTGACCTCATTCTTAAAAGTTATTTCCACTGAGTTCAATTCATGATTAGCAGTTTTTGTTGTTTGTTTTTAACACACAGAAGATAACATTCTATTGTCTTCTGCATTGTGTTTTTTATCTAGAGAAGTCATTCTAACTGATATTTATTTGAAGATCTTTTCTCTTTGTTGCTCTGAAGATTTTCTCATTGTCTTTAGTTCCACTATGATGTATCTAATTGTGAATTTTTGTATTCATCCTGTGGAATTCATCAGGTTTCATAAATCTTTAAAATGATGTTTTACTCTGTTCTGAAAAAATTTCAGCCATTATATCTTCCAATATTGCCTCTGCCGCATTCTCTTCCTTCTGTCTTCCTTACATTGTGATGAAATATATGTTAGACCTTCACACACAGCCTTGTATGTCCCTTAATCTCTTTCATATTTTCCATCTAAGTAGAAAATATATGCTACAAATGCATCCTGCATCTATAATTTCCTCTGAATTATCTCTGATTCCCTAATTTTATCTTCAGGCATGTCTGCTGGTAAACCTATTCATGAAGTTATTAAATTTGGTCATTTTATTTTTCCTTTTTAGAAATTATACTTGATTATTTTTTCAGTTCTCTTAGGTGTAATTTAATATACCTGTTTGCTGCTGCTATTTACAAAAACTGTGGTTTTTAAAAATATAGTAAGTTTAGTCAAACTTCTCATCATCAAGGTAGAACAATGAAGGCCAATTTACCCTCCCAGCTTAAACAACTAATTAATGGACAAAATATATGCAAAATAAGTTTTCAGTCATTGGACAGACAACAGGCAGCATGGCAAAGTGATCTCTGGGAGAAAAGAATTAAATGAGGTAGCCTGAAATCATTACCTAGAGAGAATTGCAAGGCCATGGTCCAGGGAGAGAAAACCCTAAAAGAGCCTCTAGTCTCCCTGAGTTGTAGAGATAGAGTTAAGAATCTGGTGATGCTATGGCAGCTAGAATTTGCAGGGTAGAGTAACAGAGAGGAGAGATCTGTAAAAGATAGCACTCCTGAGATTACAGTGGGTTTCCCCTTTAGTCATCATCTAAATACTTCTCAGCACTTGGGAACTACCTAAGGCCAGGAAAAGAATCATCAGTAGGTAACAGATGAAAAAAAAAATCCCCAGAGCTCATACAGGATCAGGAATAGTTCATGTACCCAGTAAAGACCTCATAGTGCCCAGGGAATTGGGTAGAGTACTCAGAAAAGGTACCGTAATATCTTAGTAGTGGAGAAAAATTAGTCCTAGACCACACATTTGTCTGGTCCTGCCAACAAAGCTTAAAAACAAGTCTTAACATCTTCAGGCTCTTGTGTTAGGCAATGATTCCTTAGACTTTACACACAAAGCACAAACAACAAAAGGAAAAATAGATAAATGGGACCCCTTCAACATTTAAAACTTTTGTGCATCAAAGGACTTTGTCAAGAAAGTGGAAAGGCAACCTACTCAATATGAGAAAATATTTGGAAACCACATATCCGATAAGAGTTTAATATCCATAATATAAAAAGAAATCCTACAACTCAACAATAAAAAGACAAGTATCCCAATTAAAAAATAAGCAAAAGACTTGAATAGACATTTCTCCAAAGAAGATATACAAATGGCTAAAAAGTACATGAAAAGATGCTCAACATCACTAGCAATTAGGGAAATGCAAATCAAAACCACAATGAGAGGGGAATTGTGGGAATATGGCATCGCACTAACAGGCAGAGTTCAATGCTCTCGCAAAAACAATGGAGAAAGAGCCAAAAGCTATCCGAGGGATCTGCTTTGGGGGTCAGCAGGCCAGGACAGTGCTAAACAACTCCCAGGAAGGTGAGGGACAGAGAGACGAAGAAGCTGAAATAACAAAATGAGTTACCAAGCCCCCACAGCAGCTGGCAATGGTTCCCATCTCCCACCAACAAAATACTAAGCTGGGATAAAACTGCTGGCTCACTGCAGCCAAATGAGTGGGAAATAGACTCCTTCCTCTCTATCAGCTGTTTCAAGGGAAAAGGAAAGGGGAGTCAGGGAGAGGGGTTCTTCAGTGAATCTGGCCAGCAGAACCTGCTTTGAATCTCTGCTCTGGAGATTCAGCACAGGAACACAGGAGAGCCCAGACTGAAACACCTCTGTGGAAAAGTGCACTGACAAGCACTATCTTTTGGCCGATCTGGAAATTGCAGACAAAAAACTGTTCTCTGTTCTATCTGTGTCTTAATCCTGGGAAAGAATTTGTGCCCCACAGGTGATTCCCTGGCCAGATTTTAATAACTTAAAGACTTAGAAAAACTTGAACCAAATATCAAAGAAGATCTGTGAAAAAAAATAACCAAGAGAGAGAAATGAGCCATCAAAGTAAATTCACCAACATATTCAGATACCTAGACATCAGCAAAAAATTACAAGCTATACTAGGAATCAGGAAGAGATGGCCCAGCCAAAAGAACTAACCAAATACCCTGAGGAGATACAGAATTTAAGAAAATTAATCAGTGATAATCACACAACTCTCCTAAATCACTTCAAAGAATCTAAAGAAAATATGACTAAAGAAATAAAGGATATTAAGAAGATACTGGATGAGCATAAAGAATGATTTGAAAGCCTACAAAGAAAACTAACAGACCTTATGGGAATGAAAGACATGATGGAGGGGATTAAAAATTCATTAGAGGCACATAAGAGCAGATTTGAAATGCTCAAAGACAGAATTAGTAATTTCGAAGACAGAACATCAGAACTGGAAAAGAAAGGAGGACAGAAAGAGAAGAGAATGGAAAAATGGAATAGAGTCTCAGGGAATTGAATGACAATGCAAAACACACAAACATTTGCATAAAACATTGCATCCAGAAGGCGAAGAGAATGGAAAAGGGACAGAAAGAATATTTGAGGAAATAATGTCCAAAAATTCCCAAGACTTATAAAAGACATAAATATCAATATCCAAGAAGGACAACGCACCTTAAACAAAATAAATCCAAATTTACCTGTACCAAGACACCTACTATTCAGAATGTCAAATATCAGAGATAAGGAGAGGATTCTGAAAGCAGCAAGAGAAAAGCAAAGCATCATACACAAAGGAAATTCAGTAAGATTTAGTGCCAACCTCTCATCAGAAACCAAGGAGGCAAGAAGAAAGTGGTATGATGTATTTAAGGTACAGAAAGAGAAAAACTGCCAGCCAAGAATTCTGTATCCAGTAAAGCTGTCCTTCAAAAATGAGGGTGCATTCAAAGTCTTCACGGACAAACAAATCTGATAGAATATGTTACCAAAAGGCCAGAATTACAAGAGATACTAAAGGGAGAGCTGCAGCCTGAAAGGAAAAAACAAGGGCGAGAGATTTGGAGAGTTTAGAAATGAAGATTATTAAGAATGGCAAACTAAAGGGTAAGAAGACAGACAATAGAACGATATAACAACAGACAGCTGAAGGACAAAATGGATGAAGTAAGTAATGCCTTTACAGTAGTAACATTGAATGTTAATGGATTGAACTCCCCAATCAAAAGACATAGACTGATAGAATGGATTAAAAAATATGAGCCATTTATATGTTGTCTAAAAGAGACCCACCTCAGATATAAGGACACAACCAGGTTAAAAGTGAAAGGTTGGAAAAACGTATTCCATGCAAATAGTAACCAAAAAAGAGCTGGGGTAGCTTTACTAATATTGGACAAAATAGATTTCAAATGCAAAACTGTTATAAAGGATGAAGAAAGTCATTATATATTAATAAAAGGGGCAATTCACCAAGAAGAAATAGCTATACTAAATATTTATTCACCTAACCTGAGTGCCCCAAGATATATGAAGCACACACTGGCAAAAATGAAGGGAGAAATAGATGTCCCTACAATAATAGTTGGAGACTTCAATACACCACTCTCTATATTGGATACAACATCTGGAGAGAGGATAAAGAAACAGAGAACTTGAATAATATGATAAATGAACTAGATATAACAGATATCTATAGAGCATTGCACCCCCAAACAGTAGGATATACATTCTTTTCGAATGCTCACGGATCTTTCTTCAAGATAGACCATATGTTGGGTCACAAGACAAGTCTCTATAAATGTAAAAAGATTGAAATTATACAAAACACTATCTCATATCACAATGGAATGAAACCGGAATCAATAATGGATGGAAAAATGGAAAATTCAGAAATATATGGAGATTAAACAACACTTTCTTAAATAATTGGTGGGTCAAAGAAGAAATTGCAAGATAATTCAGCAAATATCTTGAGGCCAATGAAAATGAGAACACAACACATCAAAACCTACAGGACACTGCAAAGGCAGTGCTGAGAGGGAAATTTATAGCCCTCAATGCTTACATTAAAAAAGAAGAAAGACACCTGGAGGAACTAGAAAAAGAACAGCAAACTTATCCCAAACCATGCCGAAGGAAAGAAATAGTAAAGACCAGAGCAGAAACCAATGAAATAGAGAACAAAATACAATAGAGAGAATCAGTAAAACCAAAGGTTGGTTCTTTGAGAAGATCAACAAAATCAACAAACTCTTAGCTAGACTGACAAAGAAAAAAAGAGAGAAAACGCAAATAAATAAAATCAGAAATGAGAGGGGGGGACATTACCACTGTCTGCACAGAAATGAGAGACCATAAGAGGATACTATGAACAACTGTATGCCAAAAAACTAGACAATTGTAGAGGAGATGGACAAATTCCTAGAAACATACAAACCACTTACACTGATCCTAAAAGAAATAGAAGACATCAACAAACCAATCACAAGTGAAGAGATTGAAATAGTCATCAAAAACCTCCCAAAAATGAAAATCACAGGACCAGATGGCTTCACAGGTGAATTTTACTAATCATTCAAAGATGATCTAATACCAATCTTGCTCAAGCTCTTCCCAAAAAATGCAGCAGGAAAGAACACTACCAAACTCATCTATGAAGCCAACATCATCCTCATACCAAAATCAGATAAAGATACCAGAAAAAAAGAAAATTACAAACCAATATCTCTAATGAATATAGATGCAAAAATCCTCAGCAAAATACTTGCAAACAGAATCCAAAAGCACATTAAAAGAGTTATACACCACAATCAACTGGGTTTTATCCCAGGTATGCAAGGGTGGTTCAACACAAGAAAATCAATTAGTGTAATAAACCACATTGATAAATTGAAGAAGAAAAATCACACGATCCTCTCAATTGATGCAGAAAAGGCATTTGACAAAATACAGTACCCTTTCTTGATAAGAAAACACTTCAAAAGATAGGAAGAGAAGGAAGCTTTCTCAATATGGTAAATTGCATATATGAAAAACCTACAGCTAGCATTGTACTCAACGGTGAAAGACTGAGACCTTTCCTGCGGAGATCAGGAACAAGACAAGGATGCCCACTGTCAAAATTATTATTCAATATTGTTCTAGAAGTTCTAACTAAAGCAATTAGGCTAGATAAAGAAATAAAAGCTACCTAAACAGGAAAGGAAGAAGTAAAACTTTCACTATTTGTGGATGATACAATCCTATATCTAGAAAATCCTGAGAAATCCACAAAAAAAGCTATTAGAATTAATAGATGAGTTCAGCAATGTAGCGGTATATAATATTAATACGCAAAAATCAATAATGTTTCTATACATTCTGATGGGCAATCTGAGGAGGAAATCAGGAAAAAAATTCCATTTGTAATAGAGACTAAAACATCCAAGTATTTAGGAATAAACTTATCCAAGAATATAAAGTACCTGTATTCAGAAAACTACAAAACATTGCTAAAAGAAACTGAAGAAGACTTAAATAAATGGAAGGGCATTCTGTGTTCATGGACTGGAAGACTAAATAGCGTTAAGATGTCAATTCTACCCAATCTGATTTACAGATTCAATGCAATCCCAATAAAATCCCAATGGCCTTTTTTGCAGAAGTGGAAAAACCAATTATCAAATTTATTTGGAAGGGTAAGGGGCCCGGAATAGCCAAAAAGATCTTTAAAAAGAAGAACGAACTTGGAGGACTCTCACTTTCAGAATTTAAAGCATATTACTTAGCTACAGTGGTAAAAACAGCTTGGTACTGGCATAAAGACAGATACATTGACCAATGGAACTGAATCAAGAACGTAGAAATAGACCCTCACATCTATAGTCAAGTGATTTTTGACAAGGTAGTTAAGCCCTCTCAGCTAGGCCAGAACAGTGTATTCGACAAATGGTGCTGGGAGAAATGGATATGCATATCCAAAAGAAAGAAGACCCATATCTCACACCATATAGAAAAAATAACTCAAAATGGACCAAGGACTTAAATATAAAAGCGACAACCATAAAACTCCTAGAAGAAAATGTAGGAAAACATCTTCAAGGTCTTGTGTTAGGTGGTAGTTTCTTAAACCTTACACCCAAAGCATGAGCAACAAAAGAAAAATAGATAAATGGCACCTCCTCAAAATTCGACACTTTTGCACCTCAAAGGACTTTGTCAAAAGGGTGAAAAGGCAGCCAACACAATGGGAGAAAATATTTGGCAATAACATATCTGATAAGGGTTTAATACCAATGATATACAAAGAGACCATGCAACTTAACAACAAAAAGAGAAACAACCCAATTAAACAATGGGCAAAAGACTTGAAAACACAATTGTCTAAAGAAGAAATACAAATGGCAAAGAAACACATGAAAAAAATGTTCAACATCACCAGCGATTAGGGAAATGCAAATCAAAACTGCACTGTGATATCATTTCACACCTGTTAGACTGGCCGCTATTAAAAAGTTAGAAAACTGTAAATGTTGGAGAGGATGTGGAGAGATAGGAATGCTTATTCACTGTTGGTGGGAATGGAGAATACTACAGCCACTGTGGAGGACTGTTTGGCAGTTCCTAAGGAAGTTGAATATAGACTTGCCATGTGACCCAGCAATACCATTACTAGGTATATACCCAGAAGAACTGAGAGCAGAGACATGGACAGACATCTGTACATCGATGTTCATAGCAGCATTATTCACAATTGCCAAAAATTGGAGACAACCCAGGTGCCCATCAACTGATGAATGGATAAACAAATTGTGGTGCATACACACGATGGAATATTATGCAGCATTAAGAAGAAATGAATATGACAACATGGATGAACCTGGAGGATATTATGTTGAGTGAAGCAAGCTAGACACAAAAGGACAAACACTGTGTGATTGTACTATTATGAACTAAATATATTGTGTAAACTCATGGAGTTAATAATTAGAATATACTTCACCAGAAAACAGAATGTGGTTAGAGAATGGAAAGCTGAGGGTTAATCTGTGCAGAATTGGTAAAAAGGTTGTTTGTAAATCTTTGGAAATGAATAGAAATGGTGAAAGCGTATCATGGTGTTTGTAACTAGCATTGCTGTTGTTTGGGTATGGCAGTGGTTAAGAGGGAAAGTCTAAGGTCATGTATATTACTAGAAGGAAAGCTAAAAACTGTAACATGTTACTTTATATGACAGTAAAACCTCATGTAAAACACGAATATGGGTGATATTGCATATATAAGACTGTTTTTACAAAATATAAATACAAATATACTAGAGAGAAGGAAACAGAATAGCCGCTATGTACAGCAGGGGAAGCATAGAAAGATTGAGAGGTGATAAGTTTTGTTTGTCTGTTTGTTTGTTTTTATTATTATTATTATTGGAATAATGAAAGTGCTCTAAGAATGATTGAAGTGATGAATACACAAATATGTGATTACACCGAATACCATTGTGTGTACACTTTGAATGGATTCATGCTTTATTAATATGTACCAATAAAACTGATTTGTTAAAAAAAAAAAAAAAAAAAGACAATCGGGGAAAAAAAACAAACCACAATGAGATATTATTTCATGCCCACTAGAATGACTACTATTAAAAAAAAAACAAAAAACAGAAAACCACAAGTGTTTGGAGAGATATAGAGAAATAGGGATATCCATTCATTGCTGAGTAAATGAATGTAAAATGGTGCAGCTGCTGTGGAAGACAGTTTGGCAGTTCCTCAGGAAGCTAAATACAGAATTACCTGGCAATCCCACTACTAGTTATATACCCAGAAAAATTGAAAGCAAGGACTCGAGGAGATATTTGCACACTGGTGTTCATAGCAGCATTATTCACAATTGCCAAAAGATGGAAGCAACCCAAGTGTCCATCAATCAATGAATGGATAAACAAAATGTGGTCTATACATACGATGGAATATTATTCATTTGTAAAAAGAAAAGAAGTCCTGATGCATGTGACAACATGGATGAACCTTGAGGACGTTATGCTGAGTGACATACGCCAGACACAAAAGGACAAATATTGTATGATCTCACTGACCTGAACTAATTATAATTAGCAAACTCATAGTGTTAGAATCTAGAATATAGTTTACAAGGGGATAGATTGAGGTAGAGAATGGGAAGCTGATGGTTAATTTATACAGAATTTCTATTTAGGTTGATTGTAAAGGTTTGGAAATGGATAGTGGTGATGGTTGCCATTATTACTAAGGTAATTAACAGCACTGAATTACGTATGCGAATGTGGTTGAAAGAGGAAGTTTTCAGTCATGTGTGTTACTAAAATAAAAGTTAGAAGATAAAACATGAGACTGTATAACACAGTGAACCCTATTGTGGAGGATGGACTGTGGGTAATAGTGCAAGTGTAAGAATGTTCTTTCATGAAATATAACAAATATACAACACTTAGACAAGGTGGTAATAATAGGGTGGCATATGGGAAAAATACAACTAATGCAAACTATGGACTATAGTTAACAGTACTATTGTAATATCCTTTCATCAAGTGTAACAAAGGTACCACACTAATGCAAAGTGTCAACAATAGGGGGGGGGTATTTTAAATGTCATTTTAAATGACTTTTCTGTAAGTCTACAACTTCTCTAATTTAAAAAAAGTAATTTAAAAAATTATGCTAAGTGAAAGAAACCAGACATAAAGTTCTACATATTATATGATTCCACTTATAGAAAATATAAATATAAATAAATCTATAGAGATAGAAATGGATTATTGGTTATGTAGGGACGGAGGATAGAGGGATTAAGAGGTGACTGCTAGGGGGTATGGGATGTTCCTTTTTGGAGTAATGAAAATGTTCTAAAATTGATTGTGGTGATGAATGCACAACTCTGTGAATATACTAAAAGCCTCTGATTGTACACGTTGGATGGTTGTATGTTATATGAATATATATTAAAAAATAACTCAACAATATTTATAGTAATACAAAAATATCCAGCTCCCAAAGGGGTAAAATCACAGTGTCTGGCATCCAATAAAAAATTGCTAGGCATTCAAAGAAGCAGAAAAATACAACTCATAGGAGAAAAATTAATAAATAGAAACAGAAGTAGAAAATGACACAGATGACACAATTAGTAAACAAAGATTAAAACTGTTATGAGAACTCTTTTACATGTATTTAAGAAAGTAGAGCAAAGCATTAGCATGTTAAGAAGAGACACTGAATATATTTTTAAAAAATCAAAACTGGGGAGCAGATGTAGCTCAAGAGGTTGAGCGCCTGCTTTCCATGTACGAGGTCCTGGGTTCGTTCCCTGGTACCTCCTAAAAAAAAACCAAACAAATGAAAAAACCAACTCTCATTGGGAGTGGATGTAGCTCAGTGGTTGAGTGCCTGCTTCCTATGTACAGGGTCCTGGGTTCAATTCCCAGTACCTAAAAATAATAAATACAAATTGAACATCTAGAGATGAAAAAAAAATTAAAAAACAATGTCCAAAATGAAAAACACACAGGATGGAATTAACAGCAGATTAGGCACTCACTGCAGAAGAAAAGATAAGTGAAGTTGAACATCTATCAAATAGAAACTATCTGAAATTAAACACAGAAGAAAGGCTGAAAAAAAAAAAAAAGAAAGAAAAAGAACATCATGGGGCTATGGGCACCTTCAGGTAACCTAATATATGTGCAATTGGAGTCTCCAAAGGAAGGGAAAGGAAGAGGAAGAAAACATTTGACAAAATAATGACCAAAACGTTTCCAAATTTAATCAAAACTATTAACCACAGATCCAAAAAGCTCAATGAACATCAGACACAAGAAATATGAAGAAAATGCCCCAAAGCAAAATTATAATCAAATTGCTCAAAACCAAAAATGAAGAGAAAACTTTGGAAGGCAGTCAGAGAAAAAAGGCACATTATGTACAGATGAACAAAGATGAAAGCAGAGTTCTTATCAGAGTGCAAGCCCAAAGACGATGGAGCACCATCATTAAAATCCTGAAAGGAAAAAAAGGCAACTGTGGGGTTTGGATGAGGAAAACAGGCTTATCCTTATCCTGATAGTCTCAGTTTAATATAGGAAGAATATCTACTATAATTCCTAACTTGGGTTGGCACCAAACTATCGTTTTGTCATATTTTCACTATTGAGCTCTTAAATGAAAAGTTCGAGTTAGCCTGTGTTGATAAATGCCTAGGACAGAAGATCCTTCGGTGCTCTTTTAGCCGCAATTTGATGTCTTATGCAGCAAATTTAATTTTTTTTAAATTTATTTTTATTGTGGGTAAAAATCAAAATTCTCACAATACATACAAACATTTGCAAAATGATATATAAATATATATGCATATATGTGTATTTGCTTACAAAAATGTTATATATATATATATATATATATATACACATATATTTTAAGAGGTGCTTAGATTACCCAAAATATTACACGGAACCCACTGGGATTCCCATGTTGCCCACCTCCCACACCTCCCACCACATCCCACACAAACATCTCCATGAGGTGGAGCCAGTGGCCACTTGACACTTTTAGGGTAGGGAGGGGATGAGCAGTTGAAATACAGGGGCTTCTTTGGGAGTTGGAGGTTGTCCTGAGCAAATTTAATTTATTTTCAGTGGGAGGATAGTCTGAATAGCCTCGCCTCTCCATATTTCTGGAAAATAAATCCGTAATTTTCATGGTCATTCTCCATTTCACTACAAAGTATTATAAAAATTCTATTATTTAAAGGGCATGACATATAATTAATCATACTGGTAATATCTAATAACACAGAAAGCTGAAGCCATCATAAAAAGGCACAATATGTGGAAAGCAAACAAAGGAAGGTAGGAGCCACTCTCAATTCCTACGCAATGCAGAGCTACACCTCATCCCCCAGAGACCTCACTTACTAGGTGTGGGTAAGACATTCTGATCTGTGGGGAGGGCACCATTATCAGTCAAAACATACAAACTCAATAACGCTTTCTTTAGGTTTAAGTTAAAACAAATATGAATAAAAGTTCTAATAATGTCTACTAATCGCAATGGATTATATTGTTGAAGGTTGAATCACATGAAACTGTTTTTGAAATAAAAAATGGTCAAATATTGATAATTTCATATGGTTCAACCGAATTCACCCCACTCTAGAGACTGCCAATATAGCCAAAAGAACATAGACTTGGAATGTAGAACACTGGCTCCATCATTTATCCCTGGAGCTTTTGAGGCATGACGTTGCATCTCTGAAATTCTGGAGTATTATGAGATTTATAAAATAGAGCTTTCCTAAAATTCTTCTCAAATTTTAGCACAGCAAGAAATCAGGTTAGCACAGTGGTTAAAATTGTGGTCTCTGGCATCAGTCCACTGTGGGTTCAAACCCTGCATCAAATGACAAACTCTCAGTGCCTCAGTTTTCTCATCCATAAAACAGGGATACTAATAATACCTACACCTTAGTGTTCCTATGAAGATTAAATGCATATGTTTATAAAATGCTTAGAAAAGTCCCTGGCACATAGTAATCAAATAGATATTCATTTTTTTGTTATAGCAGGATCACATTAAAAATTAGCAGCTTTCCTCCATCCTCTGAAAGTTTACAGCATCAAAAATGCAAACAGAAGCAAAACTAATGAAAATGTGAATTATTATTCATCTAGCAACTGCCATTATTGAAAAGAACAGACATATGGAACTTCAATCATGATGGACAAAATGTTCATGCCTATAAGAAAGCAAAAGACAGTAAATGTAATAATTGTCTGTTAATACAGGAAGTAGCCATGCAGAAGAGTAGAAACTGCCTTGAATGTCTCCACCTGCATCAGGTGGAAAGTCAAGCAGCTGCATTTGTTCCTTAGAGTTTTTCAGTAATGCACTTCACTTTGCCAACGTTAGAAATCTGGTGCATTGAATTGTTGAAATCCTCTATGTTCTTTCTCCATATGGCTTCGGCTCCAAGGAAAATGTGGCATAAGGGGCTCACAGCTAGAATTACTATCAAAAGCCAGGCAAGCAGAGAAATATTTATGCTGCTATCACATGCTGCAATTATGGAACACTATAGCACCTTTAGGTCAAATGTTGAATCTTACAAGTATCGATTTGAAATGTTCTCCCCAACTTCATCTTATACCACACATATTTTACATTTTTGTAACCTCTTTCCCCTCAACTTTCTTGGCTCATGGTGTCCTACGGTCTTAGCAATTTTTTCATGACGTCCCCAGGCCAAGAGAAAGACCCAAGAGTTCTGTTTATTAATTAATTAGGTACAAACAACTTAAGTATATTTATGCCCTTACAACTTAGTAGCTGTTTAAAAAATTAATACTCATAAATTGAAAAAATATTGTATTTAATTACAAATTACAATTACTTACTAATGGGATATATGCACCTGTCGGGCACTGCACAGATTCTCAAGCCTTTGAATCAGGTTGGACACTGCCACCCTCATTTCCTGTTCCACATTGATTTTTGCAGGGCACCTGCTTTTTATCTTAGCTGCCAGAATGTCAGCTTTGCAAAGAAATATCATCAAAATGAATGTAGTTCACTCGGTGTCCTACAAATGTTGCTGTGTTTACCTTGAAAATTTAAATTACCCTATGGTGCCCCTGTGAGTTTGCTGTGGTGCCCTGGGACACCTTGGCACGCATTTCAGGAACCACAGCTCTATATTATTCCTTATATTTTTAAAATAATTTCAAATTGTTACCCGTTATGTATATATTACTTTGTATGCATCTAAATATCACTCTCTATCTTTCAGGTTGTTTTTATTGAGAAGGAGGCTGGATGATGGCCTTTGAATAAGCTAATATAAGGAGTTACATCACCATAAAATATTTATTGAGACTTTATTTATGTAAAGGGAGGGAAGGGAGGCAACAAGAATTATATGTTCCTCAAGAAGTTTAGTGATTTTGGCTAAGTAGTTTATACATTTGTTGATCTGATTATGTTATTTTCTCACTGAACTTTGCCAATATCTCCTCTATATCTCAGCTATGAGGTCTTTCAGAGTTTCGGTTCATTTTCTTTTCCTGCTCATCCCCTGTCTCTTTCTAAGTCCTACACCCAGCCCCTGCTTTCCAGATCCCCACACTCAAGTATAATCATCTCACCATCACCTTAATAAGCTCCACAACTCCCAACTCTATGTCTCTAACCATGATGTTTCCTGCATCTGGTGGAATGAATTTCTCTCCATTCTTCACTTATTAAACTCCCATTCATCTTTCTACCCAGCTCAAATATCTTTCTTAGTCAAATGTTTCCCTATCCTTATTCCCCTCTTAGGAAAAATTAATCATTCACTCCTATTTCTTCTCATAGTACTCAATACATATGCTTGTGTTTCTATCAATATTTAATAAGAACCACTAGGATAGATAGATAGATTAGATGATAGATAGATAGATAGATAGATAGATAGATAGATAGATAGATAGATGATAGATAGATTAGACAGACAGATATGGGATTTATTATAAGGATTTGACCTCCCATGATTGTGGGGGGGGCAGCCACTAAAAACAAAGTCTGTGTGAGGCAGTTACTTCTGTGTCTGGTACTGGAGCTTGAAATCTGCAGAGCAGCAATCAGTCAAAAGGGAAGATGGAGAAGCAAGAACAAACTGTCATCTGCAAAGCTGAGCTGGAACCAACAGGAAATTACTAATATCTGAGCTGATCTTTCACCACCTCTAGCCTCCAACATTGACTACGGCGGTATCCTGCAGGAGAATCTGGTGCTCTTCCTCATGGAGCTGAACATGAATCTGGCCTAGGAGTCAGAGAAGCTGAAGGATGATCTGGCAGAAGCTGGGAGTGCTGTGGGTCCCGCTGGTGCCCCTCACCAATCCAGGAGCCCACAGATAAGCTTATGTGAGCTGCAACAGTATGTTGTATCCTACACCAACCTTCAATGGGTAAAACTAATATGGCAACTGTGATACTTCTGCCTTTCAGATCTCACACAGAATGCCTCTCATGGCCCACAATAACCAGGACCTATGCAGGAAAGTAAATTCTGGGAAACATAGTTCCAGATTGGCTAAGTTGACACAATGCAAACCCACAACAGCCTATAAGGGCACTGTGATCAGTTGTCTAGATGCTTACCTCTCTGCACCTAGAATATGTACTCTTGGAGGGTAGGGACCACATCTTACTCATAGTGTATCATTAGTGCCTCATATAGAACCTGATGCATAATAGGTATTCACAGATGTTTGTTGGATGATGAATGAACAAAAGAACAAAATATGGAAAGAAAAAAAAAGAAGAAAGGAAGGAAGGGAGGGAGAGAGGGAGGGAGGGAGGGAGGGAGGGAGGGAGGAAGGAAGGAAGGAAGGAAGGAAGGAAGGAAGGAAGGAAGGAAGGAAGGAAGGAAGGAAGGAAGGGAGAGACAAGATCATTAATACCATCACAGAGTACACTGTATGTGCTCATAATTTGGCCATGTAACAAAATAATAAGCAGGAAGATTGTCCTGTTGTTTCCAAAAGCAAACACTTAACATGCTTTATATAACAATCCCTTTAGGATGAGGTAAAAATATTTAATCCTATCAAAATTATATCATGTATATAGAACCTTCCAATTTACAAACTGAATTCATAGAGGTTACATCATTTGATGACTTAGTATTTAGATGAGTGTAACTGAGACACCAATTTTCTGGACAAATAAGATAACAAAAATATTGTTTAAAATAAGTTTCAGTTAAATTCTAAAAATAAAAATAAATGCTGACTTATTAGCTAATTACTAATTTTCTATTTAGTTTCTATTTATATACATAATATTTCAGAATCCACTAGTACAGAACTAATTGAAGATAAATATTGCCAATTCATCTGTCATCATTTCTATTAATCATAACTTCCCTTGCCATGAATTCAATCCCAAGGTTCAGCTCTATTTTGTCCTGTATTGAGCTCCAAAGAGTCACTACAATGACCATTCCATAATTTTCAGTCTCCAAAGACATCATGATCTATAGGTCTCTCTTTACCCCATCTCTGAGAGAAAATCTGCTCCCCATAAATGAGTCCCTGGCTTGATTTTGGTAACTTAAGCTGGGCAATTTTAAAGACTTAAAATAGGTTGAACCAAAAATCAAAGAAGAGCTGTAAAAAAAAAAGCACTAGGCAAGAGAGAAATTGCCCATCACAGTAAATTTGCCAACATATTCAGATGCCTAGACATAAACAAAAATTTATAAGCCATACTAGGAAACAGGAAGAGATGGCCCAGCCAAAGGAACAAACCAAATACCCTGATGAGATACAGGATTTAAGACAACTAATCAATGATAATGACACAAATCTCCTAAATCAATTCAAAGAATTAAAGGGAAATATGAGTGAAGAGATAAAGGTTATTAAAAAAGAACAATTTGAAAGCCTGCAAAGAAAAGTAAGAGAGCTTATGGGAATGAAAGACATGATGGATGAGATTAAAACTACATTAAGTTTTGTCTCTGGGCCTTCAATTAACAAGAGGGAATTAAAATTTAATGAGTGACAACAATGTGATGCATGCATTTTCTATTACATAATCCTTATAAATAGGTTATGCAGTGGTCATTGTTATTCCCATTTACAGATGAAAGCATTCAGGATAAGAAATGTTAAATAGTTCCTTAAGACTAAACAACTAATAAATTACAAGGATAGGATTTTACCTCAGGATTTAAGCCAGTTAAAAATGTCAAAGCTTTTACTCTCTCCATTATGTCATAATACTTCCCAATCTACCATTACTATTATAAGGGTTTAAGGATTGGAAATAAATTTTAGAGAGGTGTATCAATTCCTTTCCATGTATTTTGCATTATCCTTTGGTGCATTCATCATTTATTAATTTATACATTCAACAAGTATTTACTGAATGCTTAATATGTACCAGACACTGTTGCTAGAAACATACTGATGAGCAAGACAAAGGCCCTATTCTTATTGAGCTTCCATTCTAGAGGGGAAGACAAACTAAAGTAACTGAAGAAAAATATTGCAGAGTTAAGGGATGAAGGGTGATGGAGGTGGGGGAATCAAGTTGGGCTCTTTAAATAAGGACAGTGATTGAAGTGCCTATAAATATCAATAAAGGGCCAATAATCAAGCTTCTCCAAGTGTTAAGAACTAAGAGAAAAGGATGTTCCAAATACTCTCATTTGTTCTCAATTGCTTTAAAAATAAGAATTAATTGGTTTTGCAATTGATAAAAAAATCACAAAGAACAAGATTTCAGAGAAACAATAATAAAAATAGTAATAAAAATTTTCAAGACTTGTATTGACCTGTCAGTATTTTGCCCCCAGAACCATCTTAGCTCATAATCAGTGTAGGAATTCTGACCTTCCAAGTTCAGAGATCGCCCCACTTCAACTTTCAACTGTCTTCGCATTGATCCTGTCCTAAAATCTGATTCCATTTAAATCTACTTACTTCTGATCCAAGTGACAGACTCCTAAAGAGTCAGACACATTTTTCTTTTCCCTTTTTGCCTTCCATAACATTCTAAATATTAACACACAGAACCAAATATGAATTAAACATTATTTTAATCATGAATAAGTTTAAAAGAGATCAGCAAGAGGAAAAACTTAACCTTGACACTGTAGAAGAAATGAGATTGAATACAATTTTATTTTAATATTGCTTACCAAGAAAACAATATAGCAAAGTGATCAAAACTCAAGTGAATTTTAAAGGTAAATTACCTATGTTCAAATCCTAGATCTGCTGGACACTGGCTGTATGATTTGAGCAAATTACTAGGCTTTCCTCATATGTAAAAGGGTATCATGACTATACATGGCTTGTAAGTTTATTCTAAAGATTAAGTAAGATAAAAATGCAGCACCAGGCCATTAATAATACACCACAAATAGATGTCATTGATATTATTTACACCATTCATGAATAAGTAGGTTTAAAGATGAGATATTGTACCACTTCATCTGGAATATCTTTCAAGACTAATCTTGTACATCACATTTTCTGTCAAGCCTTCTGTGATTCCCCAGGTAGAATCAGGTACCCTCTTTTTGTGCTCCCATAGCACTTTGTTGCCAATTCTATGTAAGAATTTTAAAGAGATGCAGGCAAAATCTCTTTCCAGAGGCTACCAAACCAATTGTCTTAGGTGATGTTTCCTAGATATGGACCCTGAGATAAAGATTCAGGTGTACCTGATTTATTTAAGAAGTTTTCCCAGGAGAAACTGGAAGGGGAGTGGGAAACGCAGGATACACAAAGCCAAACAAAGGTGTGGTTTCAGGTGAATTTCCACCTCAATCTGATCCCATGAGGAGCTCTGGAGCATATATGACACCTCAGAGTTTGTCATTCTTTAAGGAAGGAAGCTGAGCTTTCACACTACCCCATCAGTCAGTCATTGGCTGAGGGGAGAAGGGCATGTAAACTCCCAGGCACTTCTAGCTCTCTGCACGTCCCCCTTTGGGGGAAAGCCATTAAAAACAAAGCACGCAGAAGATGGGGCATGGAGGCATACAAAATATAAATGGAGAAAAAATAGACTCTGGGCACAGCACAAACAGTCCTACTCCACTGTCCTTTCTCAAGGAACCCCTATCATTTTAATGGCTTTATTACCAGCTCCCATATACCACCTTATCACCTCTGGTCCTTGGCTCAGTGCCAAGAGGGGCTGGCCTTGGAAGTCCCTTGTTACAGAGAATAGCATTCTAACTTACAGCAGTTACCAGAATGCCTTCTGGCCCAGCCTGGAACAATGTTGACATGTCATGCAGTTGCCTCTGATGGCTGACATTTCTATTGCTGCTGCTTCTGGGGCAGCTGCTATGGCCTGGAGTTATTGCCAAGGAGTATTGCAATCATTGGGCAGGCACCTTGCCACTGCCCCTGACCCATTCTGGCACCTCACCAACCTCAGCAGCTGATTTCATGGTGATTGTTACTCTTTCAGCTCTACAGCAGCTTGCTCAATGTGATCCTGCACCTTGCAAGTCTAACTTCCTTCTGGCCCTTCTGACCTCAGGCACCCAGATGGCCACTCTCCAAGACTTTTGTTTGCAGACTCTTGCTGCTCGATACTTCTACCTAAACCATAGAGTTCATTCCACTCCAGTGGATCCACTCAGGAAAGAGAAATTGTCTTTGTCCCTTCCAATTAAATTTTAAAAACTCTATCTCCTTCTCTAATATTCCTACCATTTCACATGGAGTTGCATCATCAATATCTCAGGGTACCAAAATCTGTCACTCATGCCTTCTGTTTCACAGTTGAAATCTCTCTTATAAATAGAATATTCTGATATTCAGAAAACTTTCCAGAATTGAAAAACTTGTGTTCAAAATTCATTACTCTTATTTGCATATATAATATAACCATAATTTTCATTTTTGTGTATTGTATGTAGGATTCAGTAATGTTTTCCTGCCATATCATAATTCCCTATTATCAAATTTAAAGCTCTCCATGATAACATATAAAAAGGAAAGGAGCTGTTTAATCTTGTAAATGTATTCATTTTGTAATTTAAAAATGCTAAAAAGAGAATTCTTATATGAAACTTTTGCTTAAACCCAGACTCTATAGTCAAAAATGAGTGTCCATGCATAGATCAAATATATGGATGGGTGGATGGATGGATGGATAGATAGGTGATTTCTAGCATAGATGATAATAATTTCTCCCTTTCTACTTTGTAGGTCAATTATTCTATAATATTTATTGTGCCGCTACTACTATGCTAGACCCTGGGAATAAAAGACAATTGAAAAAAAAAACCAAAACTTC
Source organism: Tolypeutes matacus (assembly GCA_026826555.1). Taxonomy (NCBI): domain Eukaryota; kingdom Metazoa; phylum Chordata; class Mammalia; order Cingulata; family Chlamyphoridae; genus Tolypeutes; species Tolypeutes matacus. Next base: position 2,861,900 of record JAKSZT010054121.1, read on the forward strand.
CCTTAAGGCTCACTAGATTTTGTAGGAAAGACAGACATGAAAATAAATAGTTGTGAAACAATGCGAAACGTGCTATATACAAGGCAAAGACAAGAGGTAAGAGCACCAAATATTGGGAACAACTAACTTTGTCTTGAATTTTCACCATGACCGGTTCATCTTGTGAACTTATGATTGATTCTTACTCAGCTCAGCCCACCAAGGCAAAGTTAGATTCTTTTTTCTTGTGACTCCCTTAGAATTCATCACATAATCCCATATTTCTTTACTTTATCTCTCTAACTAGACTCTGAGCTTCTTGAAGACAGAAATTTTGCATGTATCCTAAATATTGATTATGATGTTTGGCACATAGTCGGTCCTCAATATGCATTTGTCAAATGAATGAGCTGAACCAAAATGCAGAGGAAGGATATAGAAATGTAATATTTAGGCTAGTAAGGATCACATATGAGCCAGATAAAATTCTGAAACTCCAAGTGAGCTTGACAGAATCATCTAATGTAATGGGCTGGCTCCAATTTTTTTTCTTACCCTAAGTTCCAGACTTTGCAGTTTTGAAATACCTGATTCCACCCACTATGCCAAAGTTTCTCAAGGACAGAAAACAACTGAGCCTTCCAAAGCAGCTAGTACGATGTACTAGAAAACTGAATATTTCCTACATCAAAGAAATGGGCTGTTAAACACTCTATAAAGCCAATTCTGGTAATGTTCTGTTATAAAGAAATCATCTAGAGGGTTATTATTTGCTGTCCCTACAGCATCGTTAGATGTCTGCTGCATCAGCCTTTTGCAAGCAATTATTGCAAGTTTTAGAATCAAGTAGCCGTACAGGGGTGCAATACTCCTGGTTCTCTGATGCAGTTTGACTCCATGCCTTCGTACTTTTAAATCCATTTCTATGTTGATGTTTAATGGGTTTTCTAAAGAGTATTTAGCAATAAAAGTGTTCTACTGTTGATTTTCAGGTATTCGAATTTTTTTCCCTTTTTTGAAATACAAGTCTGGAAAATTCTGACTGCATCTTAGAATTAACTTTAATAACTTAAGTATTTCCATCATAAACATTAGCTATACAGCTATAATTATCTTATCCTGCTAAGTTCCATAAACTGTATTTGCCTCTAAATGCCTCTTCTCATGGTACTGGAAAAGTATTAGTTTGGAAGACTGATATCTTCCTGAAAATTTTGCCAAATGACTCTAAAGAAGGAATTTAGGTTGAGAAGAGCCAGATAACACTTCTTTCCTTTTCCTCTAAAACAATCAGAATGCAAGTTTCAGATCTTACTTTCCATAAAGTCTGGGGGTTTAATATTCACGAGTGAAGACAAGCCTGTCTTGTGTTCATTCTTTAGAAGTAACTAAGTCCTTGACAAAGTATTTTGTCCCAGGAAGCCACTCCTAGTGAACCCACAACATGAAATGGAGGAGAAATTCAGCTAGCCTGTCATCTCCTCATGCTCCTTTCACTTCTTAGGCCTTCATCTTCCTGTCTCTTTCTCTCCTATCTTGAGCACGTTCATTTGACCCTGTTGCATTTCCTGCTACTAAAGCTCTTGCTCTCTGTGAAGAAGCCTGTTTGACGTCTTTCAATTCTTGTTTTGCAGAAGAACTTCAAAATGTTCAAAAGAAACAATGGTCTAACTTTTTTTAAGAAGCTAAATTTGATCATTCCCCTGGTGAAAGCGGCCTGCTTTGAGTGTATTCCAAGTTGCTAGTGTATCTCCTATAAAAAAGAGTTCAAAGTCACTGGGAAAATAAGGAAAAATTCAAAACTTGTATGGAGAGGAATTAAGAGTTATTAAGGAGCAGCTGGTGTTCATGCAATTTACACCTGTCTTCTAAATATCTGGTAAGCATAAAATGAGATATGTATCTCAGAATCTGTAAAATGGCCTGGTGTTTTGTGAGTAGAAACATAATCATACAAATAGAGAAGAACTGACTCAGTGATAAAATGTTCTTTATTGGCTTAAGTAGAATCATAGCATGTAACACACTTGACTGAATCATCCTAAGAGATAATTTAGACCTATGGTCTAGTTTTGTAAAGAAGGCAATTACAGTCTAAGAAGAGCATTGTATCTTTTCATAACACGGCCAGACTGGGAGAATTTATTATCCTGTTCCATGCTCTTCCCAATGGAAGAGTCAAGTCAATGAATTTGCATGCAGTTGGCTAAATTAGAGGTTCTCGCACTGGGATCCATGGGAAGGACTTGTGGATCTTCTATATTTTCAGGTAAATTTCAGTGTAAGATGTGCATTTTCCTCTGAGGGAGAGCACAGCTTTCAAAGGACTCACAGATCAGTCCATGCCCCCCTCCTAAAAAGAGGTACAAGAACTTAAAAAAAAATAAATGTTTGGTTTGTTTTCATGTAAAAATCATGGATAAATATTTTGAACACTATATCCTTGCTTCTCTCGGGTATCCACATATGAAGTTAGTCTAGCTTCAGCTCTTCTCATTAAACATTTCCAAATTATGAAGGCAAAGGACCATTGAGTGAGAAAAAAAGATTCCATACAACTTGACCTTACATAATAAACCTGTTTAGAGCTCTTCTTTTTTTTACAAGTTCCACTTAAGTCTGTGGTTTCTGTTTCTTACCACCTATCCTATCCACCCCTGCCAACTCCCTGCTGAAAATCTAACTTATAATTGTATAATATCATTAGTAAAGCAGTACTCTTAGATGATTAAAGTCCTCTTGGCAAAATTTAGTAAGGGTTTTTGTTGTTTGCTGTCTTCTGTGTATACATCTAAAGTCCTTTCCTGTATCATATGTTAGTCATTCCTGTAGCATTCTTGTAGCCTCTTTGACCATTTTCTTTTTCTTAGGTAACATAGCACTGTTCTCTCATCAGTTTGTTTAATTCCTCTTTCTGTTTCCACTTGCTGACTCCAGATATTCAGAAGTACTTAGTTCTTGACGTTCATATGCATAGTATGTTATATATATTCCTTCAGGGGATAATCCACTCTGAAACTTTAAAGTTCTGCTCTCCACTGAGGAATCCCAAATCTGCTTATCCAGTTCCTTTCCTTCCAGCCCATATTATCAACCAGCTGGCTTTAAGCTCAGTTTATTATACACTCATCCATCAAATATGGACCATCTCCTTATACCCTCAAAGGAATGATTCTCTTGCTTACAAACCAAATTTCCCATCTACATTCCAAGTGTCTGTCAATAGCACTTTTTCACAATCTCCAAATCAAGATATTCAAACCACTTTTTGATATCCTAATATTTTTTAATGCCAGTGTCCAAGTACTACCCAAATTCTAATGTTCCTCATTGTATATCTCTTGCTTTTATTAGTTTATTTAATCAACAAATGTTTTTTGAGAATCCATTAGGTTTCACATGTTTTGCTTGGTGCCATGGAGGAAATCAGGATAAACGAGACTCTATTTTAGCCCTCTAAGAAGTTACTGCCTAACAAGGAATGTGAAGCATGTTTATGAATAGCTATAATTCAAGGACTTAATATCATTGGCAGTGGCTACCTCTGGCCTCAACGATGCCTCAGTGATGCCTTGCTATTATTGGTTTTTGCACAAATCCATACTCATCTATAGAGTTTATTTCAGACTTTTCCATTCTACACACTTTATTTTTATTTTCTTACTTTTTCACATGTGGTACTTCCAGTGACATGGTTTATTGTCTTTTCTTCTCTCTTCTTGGCTTATGTTGTAGAAGGATATAACTCTGCAATGCACACACCCCCCCTCATTGATCCTGTGGGAGTTATTTGGAGAACCTGGCCTTTGGCAATCAGCATCAACCAGAGGATACCCTTTACTACCTAAAAAGCTGAATTCAATTAGCCGAAGCTTTCTCCAACTCTCTATGCCTTTGAAAATCTGAGATCATTTACTACTTCAGCTCTAACTGTTTCTCTGAGTAAGGCCTGTCATTTGCATTTAGGCTAAGGCTTTGTAAGGCATCTCAGTCACTTCCAAGCGTCCTTGTCTTCCCACCTGGGACACTTTAGTGTGCTACAAGCCATGACAAAGGGCTCCCTAGGCCCAAAGAACATGGCTTCCTAATATGCTACTGGGTCCAGAGCTCTATAGCCTAGTGCAAGAAGGAAAACTGCCAAGATCTTAATGCCCAATCTTACTGATCTCCTGCATCCATATTCATTCATTTTCAACATTCATATTCTACTTCAGGTATTGCAATTGGCATGTCGGCTCCCCTGAAATTCCTATACTGTTATGATGAATGTTTAATACAGCACCCCATTCTGTGCTATTAACTGTTATGTCACACAACTGAGTGAAGAGAGGGCAACAAATAGTTCATGCCTAGTTTGGGGGGGGGGCATTTGGATGCTCCAGTTCTTAGGCAACAACCTATTCCTTAAACCAGACATATTTGTTTATATTTCTTCTACCATTAATTAATCCATGAAAGCATCATTCTCACCATCTTTTCTTTTAGACAATATACCCAATTTATTCAGCTCCTCTAAGATTTTGTGAGAAAACAATTGCCGAGACATGATTTTGGTTATTTGTAGACTAAGCTTTCCACAGGGCATTTATAAATAAAGAAGAAAAAAGGTAATAGAGGTACACCCACATTCTTCATTGGATCTTTTTAAAACATTAATCGAAAGGATTTCCAATTGACTAATAAAACAAAGGTAAGCAAATATAATTATCTACCTTTAAAAACCACTCCTGGTCTTTGTACATGTGTGTATGTGCATATGTATGCTTTTAAGTCGCTTCCTGATTTGCAATTTTATATTCTGGGGAATCTTGCCTTTCAATTCTTTGTTTAGAAAACAGAAATTCAACATCCCTTCAAACATTCATTCCTGTAACTCTGATGGGGGGTGGGGAACGGTGTCGCTCAGAAGAATTATAAGGGTATAGTGACATCTACAGGCAACACGTATATTGTAAAATAGGATGTGCTGAGGAAGGGTTTGTTCCAACAGGCCTCTCTGCTTTATATTCAAGGTAACCAACAGGAAAGTTTAGACCAGTTAAACTGGAACAACTGACCTGTGAGTTAGTGCTAAAATGAAAATCCATATAATAAATCAGTCTTTGTTTTACCTGGTTTCTCATACCTAGTTTATCTTTGTTTCTGAAATGGGAGTAACAGTTTGACTGCCAGGTTATTCCGCAAACCTATGTAAGACACGCGCGCACACACACACACACACACACACACACGATAAAAGCGATCACTGCAAATTCATGGAAATCATGGAGAATGACTACGCCAATTAGAAATTCAAAAAAGTAATTTGTGGCTCTCAGTACTAAAATTATGTCAAAATAAAGTCTTTCTAAAGGTCTGTTCCAGAATTTGACTTAGGTTAACATTAGATCAGAAGTTATCCCTGCATGCGCTGAATGACAGGAATGCAAAGGACAATAACAGTGAGGAGGGTGAACAATAAAATATTAGAGAATTAGATATATCAGTGTCATTTAATTTGCTATCTGGATAAAAACGAAATAAATCAGGCAAAGGAAAAAACAAAATTAAACTCCTTGTAGGGTGAGATTATGTGTTATAATTGTTTGTATTTCTTATGGTGACTAGAAATACTTAGTGAATAGTTGATCAATTAACAGGAAAACAAACTATAAAGTGGCTTTTCAAAGCTCTTTATTCTAGTATCTTTTAATTTAGTAAAAAAGAATGATAAGTTTAAGCATAATTGGAATTTAGCAGTCAAGCTGCTAAGACATCTTTATCAGTAGCCACTATGTGCAAATTGCTTCATGGCTCTGCTTAAAGGTAGAAAAATCCAACTGCTTAATTAGCTCTTATTACATATTCATGTGTTCTTTTTCTTCCTATACCTTCCTTCTTCTTATCTTCACTTAACATTGAGGAGGAATACCTTAAAATATCTCTTTTCCCCAACTATTTCAAATGATTTTTCCATTTCTGTATTTTTTGTTTATGCATTTTTAAAAAATCTAGAATATCCTTTCTTTCTTTCTCCAAATATAAAAACCCTACCCAGGTCAAATGTCCTGTCCTCTATGAAGTCTTCCCTGGGCAAGTCAAAATAAAATTATATATTTCTTTTTGAATTCTCATGGTACTCTCTTATATCACCACTCATCTTTGACCCTGATATTAGGAATACATATATATCTATTTTAGCTCCCCTTAGATGTCTTGAGGGCAGGGACAATGTCTTGGATATTTTTATTTATGTGCCTTTGAACACTTCAGGTGTTCAGTAAATATTTGTGAATGAATGAGGTAAAGATACAGCTTGTGGAAGTTGAATAACAATTCAAGAATTAGATAATAAGACAATATTAATAAAAATGATTTAATAAGGCATGAGTTTGCCCTGGTTTTAAGGAGTCATTCATTCCTAAAGACCTCATCTTTTGTCATCAATCAAACTCTTAGCCACAGTTTAAGATATCACCTCTGTGCTTATCTGTGCAGGGACAAGAGTGTTAAACAGACATGTATGGCTGGAGAGAGAGGAAAGCAATAGAGCAGTCTGAATTTCTTCCTTTTGGCATGTGAAAAATGTATGTTTCCAGTGGTCACTGCAGCAATTACCGGCTAGAGCAATTTTGCTGACAGCCCACTCAAAGGGGATGGCTACCAGGTGAGGGCACCCCAGCAGTAAGAGGCTGTAGAATGTTCTGCTAATGGAAAAAGCTGAAAGAGAAATAAGAAGTCAGATCAAAGGGGGACCTCTCATGTCAGGGAACAGCATAGAGGAAAGGCTTCTCAGGGCCCCATAAAGAACCTCTATGTATGTCCAAAGAGAGGGTCAGTATTTGGGCACTGTGGAAACAGCGGGTATGCTCAGCCTGTCAGTGTGAGTTGGAGAAGCAGGAACAGCCACAGAGAGGGTTAGACTTTAAAGAGACAGAGCAGGGGGCAGATGTGGCTCAAATGGTTGGGCATCCATCTCCTATACAGAGGAAACTGGGTTCGATCCCCAGGACCTCCCAGTAAAAATAAAGAAAAATAGAAGGCATGCGGGCCGCCAGGCCCCATGTGCGGGTGCGCCGTCAGACCCCACAAGTGGGTGAGCTCCCCAGGCCCCGCGTGTGGGTGTGCAGCCAGGCCCCGTGCATGGGTGTGCCATCAGGCCCCACGTCGGTGGTTCTCAGGATCGAATCCTGGTGAAGAGAAGAGGAGAAGGATGAGAAGAGAGGGCAGGAAATAGACACAGAGAATTGCCGAGTGAAAGGACACAAAAATAGTAAAAACGTGGGGGGTTGTAAAAATGGATTAAAAAAAAAAGTAAGTAAATAAATAAATCTTTTTAAAAAGTCACAAAATGTTAAAAAATAAAATAAAGAGAGTAAGAAGATGTCTCTAAGCCAGACCCCACCCCACACCCCCCAGCTCCAGCCCAATAGTCAGGACTGCCACTCCTGGCCTAAGGATCAGGAAAGAAGATGCAATTGCAAACAATTTTGAAATTTAAGCTTTAATTTAAATGAAATTTTAATACCCAAAAGTGGCCACAAAGCTACAGAATCTTCACAAGATGATGTTGACAGACTGGAAAAGGCAATATAGAGCAATAGAGAAGACAGTAATTGGAAAAACTGCAGCCACTCAATATTTAGATCCCACCAAGCTGAGGCTTCTCAACAAACCAAGTTATATTAGTCAATACAGGACCACTTGTCCATGTGGTACAAAACTGTTTAGAGGCCCAGCTAGGGATAAAGTAGACCAGGCTGGAAAATGTTTTTCCATTCCCTGCCAAGTTCAGAGCATTGTAATTTCAAATGGAAACAATAACTTTCAGGCTTCCTTTAAGTCTTGATTGTGTGGTCATGAGTCAAGACCAAAGGGACAAAAAAGCTGTTTGGAAACGCAGAGGTTCCACCTTTTGTCTCTAATGCTAGACATAGGTAGTTGATACTGCAAATTCCTGAGTTTGTTTGTTTTTGAGGATTTTCAGCATAATTCAGCATGGCCTAAAAGTCAAAGTAGAGTCTTCAGATGTGCAACTGACTAGCAGCTGAGAGCACAAGAGTTGGATGCTGAAGTTAATCAACAATGCACTGGGGAATATAGATAGTAGGAATCATAATGGAAAGTCAAGGCCAAGTAGAAAGAAAGATTGCATCTGAAAACGACTTTTTAAGTCAGACTAGAAAGTCTGCTCTTAAAAATAAAGAGTTCTTATTTGAGGGGGAAAAGCACACGTCTAAACTTGTCTCTGGTGCTGAAAACCAGGATTAAGATTCAGCAGATTCATCTCCTTCTTCATTGTAACCAGCATAGAGTATTGACCTGCAGCTTGTGGTGTGTTCCAGAATATGCCAACTTGTTTCCTATCTCTTTACCTTTGCTGTCCTCTCTCCTTTTGAAAGTCCTTCTCAAGATCAAGTGCCACTTCCTCATTGAAACTTTCCCTAACTGTCCCAGATAGTCTGAGGTACCTCCATTCCCCCATTTGTTCTTAGACTTATTTGCGATAAAGCATTTATTATTTTGTATTGCTATCATCTAGGTGTCTATCTCCCCACTAATCTATAAACTTCATGGTGACAGGACTCAGATGTCTTTGTAATAAGTTCTTGTACTTCCTAACACACAGTGCTAAATGAGTAAAAGTTTGACTGAAAGTTTGAATAATCAACAGCCACCACCACCACCACAACAAAAGCCACATAATTACGTGTGCTCCATGATCTGGCTAAATAAAAAATTTCCTAGGGGTGATATGCCAAATATTTACCAGTCAGTGTGGCAGTATGGCCTGGATTCCAATTAGTCAGAACTTGTCTGTAACTTAGTATTCTCATCTGTAAAGTGGAGATTTACATTATAATGTAGTTTATGAAAATATTAGTATAGTTATTATATGAAATTCATCCATATATTCCAAGCATTTAATGAATATGAACTTTTTCTAATAAAAATATGCTGTGTAGTCATTGTAACATGTACACACTAAACAGCTTATTAACTAGACTATCAGTTCCTTGAGGGAAGAGATCATTATACTCTTAAAAACCTGTATAGCTCTAACATAAATGGTCTGGCCCATAGAAGGTATTGAATATACATTTATTAAAAGAATGATGAATAACAGGAAGGAAAGAAAGAAGGGAGGGAGGGAGGGAGGAAAGAGAAAGAATTTGTATAGATCAGCACTGTCCAATAGAATTTTGTGCATTGATGGAAATGTTCAATATCTGCTCTGTTTTGTATGGTAGCTACTTGTGGTTACCGAACACTTGAAATGTGGCTAGTCCAACTGAAGAAGTAAATGTTTACCTTTATTTAATTTCAATTTACTTAAATTTAAATATACATAGCCACATGTCATTACTGGCTACTGTAATGAATATATATACTTTTCTCAATTGAAAAAGTTCAATGTTTTTCAAATCCATTGAATAAGCCATTAGGGTCTGCTACATTTAAAATACTAATTTTAAATGTTCTGGATAATAAAGAAGTAAAAGTCTGTGTCTCTCTCATTGGAAATTCATTTGAAGGAGAAGAAAAATATATGTTGGACAGTTATTAAGAACTGAAACGTAATCTATATACATAAAATCTTGTTTTCAACTGTGGCATAAGGCCATAAAGAAACTTAGTTATAAGTATTGAAGTGGGAAGAAGTTAATAAATATGAGAAATCTTAAAAAGGGATGGAAAAAGAATATTAAGTGTGACCTAAAACCTGTTTTTATTGTTACCTACCCAAATATTCTAAATATTAATAGTGCCTTGGCAAGGTTTCAAATAAAATTTCGAGCCACTCTTACTTTATTCACCCTACACAATTTGGACAGTTTGAGGCCTATATTTTAATAAATGTCCACAGCCAGCTAAAAAAATGTTCAGTATTGAAGGAAAGCTCAGCAGTTGAAAACGATCACCAAAAATTTTAATAGAACTTTCAGGATATCTATGGACTTCTGATTAGTATTTTTGAATTTAAATGGAAAACACTTTTCTTACATTCTGGGAACACCTTAATTTCCAAGAGTGTAACATTTCTTATTCTTAATGAAGTAATAACAAGACATCAGTGTGGGAGACAATATGGCTCCAATTTGGCTTCTCCTAAGAATTACTTGAGGCCTCTATTTAAAAATCTAGATTATGGGGCCCCTCTTGATTCAAGGGTGAAGTGGGCCTGGAAATCTGTATTCTTTATAAACTCTCCAAGTAATTGTCATTAAGTAAAAGCCAATGTTTTTTTTTTCAAGATCTGGCAAGTTCTGTTGTCCATTGCTTTCCCACAGCTTACCCAGGCCTCTACTGTTTTGCCCATTTCCAATGTTTTACTTCTCATCTCACTTCCTCCAACACACACAAATACACTTTTCCCCTATGTCATTTGTGTGACTCTCTGGAGCATGTTGTATACTCTAGACATGTGAATGGACTCTGAATTTAACAAAGATCTTCATATTCCACTGTAAACAGAATTCCTTTAATTTCAACACCTATTGATTAATATTGAAATATCTCTTGTACTTTTTGTTGATCATTTGATATTGTTCTGGATTTGGATACTTAATGGTTTTGCCATTAAAGAAATATTGCTTTGGTTATACCTCATGTGCATGCCATTTTGTTTTCCAAATAGTGTATCTATGTCATCTTCAATCAGGAAGAACCAGGGAAGCCTTAGTACTACCAACTCAGACTTGGATACACATTTGATATACTCTAGAAATTAAGGCCCCATCTTTCTAGGTCACAAACACTTGATCTAGACAACTAGCTTTCAGTCAGGAATGTCACATCAGATCCAACGCATTACATAACTACGTAACATATGTAGATCACCTGGCCATTGTGTGTTTTAGTAGATGTTAAAGATTAGAGAAAAACTTCCTTGTACATTAGATGTTCTCTGTCATCACTCACTGGAAAAGTCTGATGTTCAAATCCTGATGGGTGATTTTTGTTTCTGTTTATTCTTGCTCTCTGAAAATCCTAGGCAATTCTTTGCTATTTTCTCCCTAGGGTTCTTTTTTAAAAGAAATATCATTGTCAACAGCTTAAGCAAAGCCCTGCAGTAATCAAAACAGCATATAGTCATTAGATGAAGGAAAGTAGTGAGGAATTAAAGAGCAGCGTTCTTGTCTTGGGGCTGAGTTTCTTTACCCATCTGCAAACTGAAAAGAACTAACTAGGTGGTGGGATTCTGTCATTATTCACTAGGTGGTTTGTGTATGCCAAGCCGAATTTTTTTTTCAGAGTCTTCCAAAATTGTCTAATAACAAACAAAAAATAGTTAGATAACAGCAAATGTATCGGAGTGGTAGGGATTATATTGCTGCTGTTTTTGCTTTCTTTGTGTTTTTCCTATTTTCCTACCTCTCTGCAGTGACCATTTCAAACAATAAATATTAATATTTTGAATATGTTTTTATTATAAACTATAAAACCCAGAAGAAATATAAGAATGAGTCTCTAGAACAAAGTTGGTACTTTGAACAGCCATTGTCTTTAAAGATAAATTTTTAGATACTCTTCAAGAAAAAGACTGATAATCCACTTAAATATTGATTGAGGTTTTTTTTATGTGTTTCCTTCTCTCTAATGGAAGAATGGTACATGGTTGCATGTAATTATATAACTTGAAGTTGTCTCCCAATATCAATGGCCACTCCATAGATTTGTTTTCAACTGAAAAGCCTTTCAGCAAACTCACAAAACCCTGCTCCAATTGTTTGATCAATAGTTTTACAAGATTTTAAAACTATACACATATCCAAATATCATAGAGGGAAATATTAAAATACTAAAATCCCACTGAAGAGGCATTGCTAAAATATATACAGTTTCAGAAATGGTAATATGTAATATCTTTATTAATTAGCTAGAACATGATTAAAACAATATATTAATGGCATTCATGAGTTTTGTTCCCCTGGGAGATGTAGACTCTAATGAATACCCCAAAATTACCCAAGAAATGCAATAAATATTACTTTATATATGTTACTCATATGCATTGTTTTATGTCAGCTGTCAGGAGCCACTGTCTTGTTTCTCTTGTATCTTACAATGCTTTGAAAAATAGCACTTAAAAATGCCTTGACCTGGTCAACACACTTCTAATTACCTGTACACTTTAAGGTCCAAACCCCAAGATAAAGGCTGAGTTATTGCTTAATGGGTGCACAATTTCTGTTGGAGATGATGAAAAGTTTGGGTAATGGATATTGGAGATGGTAGCACAATATTGTGAATGTAATTAACATCACTGAATTGTACACTTGAAAGTGGTTAAAATGGGAAATTTTGAGTTGTATATACGTTACTACAATAAAAAGGTTTTTTTTAAAATAAAAAACATATCCTGTATTTCTTTAGCTTGTGTTATTTCCCCCTCAAGGGATTCAGGAGGTTCCTGGTCTGAAAGGGGAGGCCCCAGTTCAGCACAGGGAAGAATCCCAGACCCTGCCAGGATCTGCTAAGTGAGGACTCTGAGTGAAAGTGAGGGCACCACCTTCTCCAGAACAGAGGACATCCCACAGAGGAATGCCCCTGCTGTCAGCTCCAGGCAGGAATGACTGTATGAGATGTCCTCTCGCTTTCTTCTAGGGGTCTCAGAGAGATCTTGATTTGAGGGGAGGCAGCCTCGGTCAGCAGCGGGAGTGTCCCAGAATCTGCCAGGAGTCACAGTGAGAGCCCTCAATTAGAACTGATGGGACCACCCACCCCAGAACGGAGGAAATCCTATTGTGCCCAATTCTTTCTTCCTTACTGTGAGCTCTGGGAAGCCTCTCGCTGGAATGGTTGGCTGCCCCATGAAAAGCTTTCACACTTCCTTCTTCAGGTACTCATGGGACAGGACAGGAGACTTGTGAAGCCCCAGAGCACTGCCCTCAGGAGAAGACCTGTGGAAGCAGCTTATGTAAGAGCTGTCACAGTTAAGTTTACCAGCTGAGGCCCCTCACATCCTTATTCTCTCCCTTAGGTTGCAGTCCCTCATCACCAGTCCTCCTACCCACACTCCTACCTACTGTCATTAGCAAGAGCCTTCATGCCTCAACATCAGCAGCAGTGGCCCTGTACACATGATCAATGCTTTTAGGATCACAGTGAGACCCAGGGCCAGGAGAGTACACAGCCACACATCAAGCTTATCAGATGAGGATTCCAGCAGTAAGAAGAGGAGGAAAGTAAAAGTATCCCAAAGACTCCACCAGACACTAAGAACTTACTCAGATGCCCTCAAGGTTAAAAGGTGGCTTTGGTGGTGAATTCCCTGGTACTCAATTATAAAATGAAAGAGCCCATCACAAAGGCAGACATGCTGAAGAATGTCATAAAAGAGAACAAGGACTAATTCACTGGGATCTTCAGGAAAGCCTATGAGCACATGGAGGTGGTCTTTGTGGTTGACATGAAGGAAGTCAACAACCCCTATGCTCCTGTCCAAAACTGGACATCACCTACAGTGAGAGGTTGAGTTATGACAAAGGACTACCTCAGATCAGCCTCCTGATGACAGTTCTGTGCCTGATATATATGAAGGGCAACTGTGCCACTGAGAAGGAGATCAGGGAATTCCTCAATTCTGGGAAGAAGCACTTCAACTTTGGGGATCCCAGGAAGCTCATCACCAGAAATTCAGTGCAGGAGAAGTACCTGGAGTACTGGCAACTGCCCAACAGTGATCCTCCACACTATCATTCTTGTGGGGTCCAAGGGCTCATGCTGAAACCATCAAGATGTAAGTTCTGGAATTTTTGGCCAAGTCAATGATACCATTCAAAGTGCCTTCCAATCCCTGCATGAAGAGATACTGAGAGATGAGCAACAGAGAGCTGGAGCCAGAGTTGCAGGCAGGGCTGGCACTACAGCCACAGCCAGGGCATATCCCAGGGCCATGGTGAGCATGGCCACACCTAGTGAGATCTTCACTTCACTTCATGTATGAAGTAAGAAGTTCAAGTTGTAAGTAGTAGAGGGTTGAGGTGGGGATAGAGGGTACACAATGCATATCTTTTCTGTGCTCCTGTTCAATATAGGTAAACTGTATTTTCAAATGTTCCTTTTAGTGAAAGATTTATCTAGCTTCAGAATATAAGCTTTTGAATGACATGGCCCACACATTTATTGCTTTTTATCAAGTTTAAGAATGAGGTTTTTGGCAAGAAGGTGAGGATGGACAACCACAATACCAAGGAACCGAGAGAGTCTACAACTGCAAGCAAGAGACTCCCATCCATCAACCATATAGGATCAAAACCCCCTGTCAATTAGAGGTGGAGTAGACATCACCATCCCAGAATCCTCAGGACTGGGGAATAAAATATGGACTAGACTGGATTTACTGGTATTCTACTATAGACTTGTGATTCTAGCAATGGAAGAAATTATATCACTAATGTGGAGATAGTGGCAACTGGGGGTGCTGAGGGCTGGGAGAGTGAGGGAGAGGTGTAATATGGGGGCACTTTCAGTACTTGGAATTGTCCTGAATGACACTGCAACGACAGATACAGGCCATTATATATCTTGCAATAACCTACAAAATAGTGCGGGAGAGAGTGTAAACTACAACGTAAACTATAATCCATGCTTAGTGGCAATGCTCCAAAACGTGTTCATCAATTGCAATGAATGTACCACACTAATGAAAAAAATTGTTAATGTGGGGAAAAGTGGGAGGTGTGGGGAGTGGGGCATATGGGAATCCCTTATATTTTTATATTTTTTATGTAACATTTTATGTAATCTAAGTATCTTTTAGAAAAAATAAAAATATATTTTAAAAAAGAATGAAGGCTTTGGTAATTATTCAAATAAATCAAACATCCTTGAATTTTTTGTGTGTGATCCAGAACAAGATAGTATAGCATTGGAATAGGGATTTTCTTGGAACTGTGAAAGAAACCCACAATAAAATATTTGGGATCATGAGAGAGAAAGAACAAAAAGAAATAAAAAGTTGACAATTCTTGGTGTGTTGTATTCCTTTTATTATTTCTTTTTGTAAAATTAAAAGACCTGAATTTATTCAACTTAAATTGTAATAAATTAGATGCCTTTCTCACTGGCAATTTTTTTATTCCCCAACTGTTAACTGAGCATCTCCTCTTTGCAAGGCTCAGTGCTAGTAGTGGAGAAGTTAAAAAAAAAAGATGACTGAGCCACTGACCATAGAATTTAGGTCTAAGAGCAGCTATCATATAAGGAAGAGGGGGAGATACCCTCTATGAACTCAGGATAAGTATTCATTTTGTAAAAACCTATAAAATTGTATGGTGCAAAGTATAAACTATAAGGTAAACTATAGTCCATGGTTAGTTGCAATACTTCAATATTTTTTCATCAGTTGTATACAAATGTACCACACTATTGTAAGATGTTATTAATAGGGGAAAATGTGTGAAAGGGAGAGGAGGGGGTATATGGGAATCCCTTATTATACTTTCGAAGTAACTTTTCTGTAATCTAAAACAACTTTAAAAGTAAAGTTTATTATATGAAAAAAAGAAGGGGTGAGGAGGGGGAGAAGGTTCCAGTTGAGAGCAGTCAAGTGTAAATTCCTTAAGTCATGGCAGTTTGGGGCCTTGGGACACTGCAATCCTTTGGTGGGAGGTAATTTTAAGTTAGGCTGCATGGTGGGCTAGATGAAGCTGTGGGAGTGGTGAGCAGGGCTAGACCCTCAGATGGTGTGTCCTAGAGCTGAAAGACTAAGCCTTAAGCCTGGAATGGAAACTCACTTTTTTTTTTTTTTTTTGAGGTCCTGGGGCTGGAGATTGAACCCGAGACCTCGCATGTGGGAAACCAGTGCTCAACCACTGAGCTACATTGGCTCCCGAGTTGGTTTTTCATTTGTTTTGCTTGTTCTTGTTTTTTTTTTCTTTCTAGGAGGCACTGGGAACCAAACCCGCGACCTCCCGTGTGGGAAGCAGGCGCTCAACTGCTTGAGTCACATCCACTTCCTGAAACTCTTAACAGTTACTTAGGAAATATGGGTAAACCAGAGAGAAATCCTGAACTGGGACAGAACTGGAAGGTGTCCAGTGCTCTTATTCCAGCACAGTAGAACACAGTGCACAAACTAGGTATTTTATGCACATTGTGTCCAGGGATTGTCTGAGAAATAAGGGCGATACTCACATAAGGCGAGATACAAAGAAGCTACTCGGCTGACCATGATTGTCCTGGCTTGGGGAAGCCAGCGGCCATTCCATTAAACGAGCATTCAAAACAGGCTATATTGTGTGTAATTTGGCAAACTCTAAAAGAGGTCTAGATTTTTGGTGTTGGCTAAATTAATGAAAATGGGAGTCATTTAGATGGAAGAGCAGCTGGGAGGGAAAGAAGTTGGCCTTTGACACAAATTATAGCAATTTTTGTTATATATAACTGGGGAAATCCACCTCACATGCACATTTAATGACTTAAGTAATGGCTAAACATCACTTTGGTTTCCTTGCTAAGAAGCATTTTTGGCAGATTTGGTTTTCTTTGTATTAGAGTGTGGCATATTCTCTGACATCTTCTGGATTTAGAATAAAAATCCCGGTTTTTCATGGGTGGTAATATTGGGGTTCAAATTAATCATAGCAATAACTGTAATTCTTTACATCTAAATACGTGCCAGGCACTTTGCCAGATACTTTTCCCATGTTTCACACCTTGCGGAAGTCTTAGAAAACAGGGATTATCAAACCCAGTCCACAGATGAAGAACTTGAGGCTCAAAGAGTTTGAGAATGTGCCTGAGTTGTCATGGCTGGTAAGTGACAGGGCTGGGGCTATCCCCTCTGTCTGAATTCCTCTAGCACTCTCACTGTCGTCCTCCTCCCAGCCTCAGGCAGATCTTGTGTCTCTAACTTCAATTTTATTCTCACAACTCAAGAATGTTTCTCAGGCGATAAAAAGAAGAACTCTGTGTCCTTTCCAATCTAGGACTACTGGATTGGAATATGCAGCCAGAACAATCAGAATACCTAAATAACTGAGAGGTATGAATAAAGAAAAGAAATAGATCATATTCAGGGACAATATGATCATCTACATATGTAAAGTCGGGTAACTGTGGAAGATCAGGGGCTTACAAAATCATCCTGGACAACCCCTTCCTTTAGAAGATAAATCTGTTAGAACAGGAGTTACATGAGACTCTAAGTTTGGCTGGAGATAACAAGGAATAGATCATGGAGTTTTTTCTCTGACAGCACACCTCCTGTCCTGGGCCCCTGCTCTGTGCTACAGCTTCCCCATTTCATGTCACTCCTGGGACATGGACCCATTCTCTCTACAGTTTGCAGTAGGGAAGCTGCTCAGGAGTTTGCAGGAATGTAGCATTTCCCAGGAAGCCTATCACCAAAGAGACAGGAGCCAAGACAAGGACCCCCACATCAGGGGACTGGAGAGATCAACATCACTCAAATACCTGCCAGCCTGATCTCAGACCTAGTAGGCCCCAGGCGGAGATCTCGGGCAGAGCATCCCTTCAGCTGTTCTTCCGAGTTCTCAGGGACAGGATAGCCTTGGCCTAGAAGGGCAACCTCAGATCAGTAGAGGGAGGACTCTCAGCCTCTGATAGATATCAAGGTGCTGACCCTGAGTGAGCATGAGAGAAGGGCACAGCCAGTACAGTCGGATCCCATAGAGTCCCGCCCCACAGAGTCCCGCCCCAGCAGTGAGCACTTGGAGGTCCGCAACAGTCCCGGCTGGAGTGCCTTACCCTGACTTCCACTGGGAGGTCCTAGGAAGGTGAGGATCTGATGGGAGCAGCTTCAGGTAAGCAAAAAGAGGAGTTCCAGGACTGATCAGTGTCAAGGTGAGGACCCTGAATGAGGAATGAGGGAACCACCTATCCCAGAAGAGAGAAGGTCCCACAAGTGCCCCCTCTGTGGTCAGCCCTGGAAGGCCCAGGGCAGAGTTATCAGGTTAAGGGGCCTATTCTTTCCTGTCTGGTACCTCTCAAGGAAGGGAAGGCCTTGGTCTAATAGGGGCTGGCCCCAGTTCCACAGAGGGAGGAGCCTTGGCCCTAACTCGAGTCCAGGTGAAGCCCCTGAGTGCTAGTGAGGGGACCTATCTCCAAGAAAGGAGACCCAACAAAGTCCCACCCCTGCAGTCTGCCCTGGGAGGCCCCAGGCCTGGTTAGCCAGACACAGCACTCCCCTACATAACCTTCTAAGGACTCAGAAAGGTGACGGTTTTGTCTGAGCCTGGATGACTCAAGTCAATAGGAGGAGTAGTCCAAGGCTCTGAGAGATCTCAAGGTGAGGACCCTGAGTGAGGACTGAGGGACCACCGACTCCAGAACACTGGGGTCTTATAGCCTCCCGCCCCTGCTGTAAGTCCCCAGAAGTCCAAAATAGCCTTGGCCGGATGTGACTCACCCTGACTTCTCCCACCGAGATTCCAGAAATGCAAGGACCATTCTGAGGGGGCAGGCTCTGGCTGGCCAAGAAGGGAATTCCAGGGCTGGTCAGGAGTCAAGGTGAGGACACTCAGTTGAGAATGAAGCAGACCACCCAATCCATACCAGAAAGAACCCCGCAACTTCTGGCCCCTGCTGTGGGTCCCTGAAGGCCCCAGCAGGACTGTGAGGCTGATTTCTGCCTGGAGGAGTGATGAAGGGGAGGGCCTTGGGCTAAGGGAGGCCTGGAATACTGATGTGGGCACAGACCCAAACATGGTGGTGGCACAATGAAGTGCCCTGATTTTTTAAAATTTAATTTAATTCTATGTTATTATTCTTTTTAAATTAGAGAGGTTGTGGGTTTACAGAATGATCAAGCATAAAATACAAGATTCCATTATAACTTGCATTGGTGTGGTACATTTGTTACAACTGATGAAAGCACAGATTTATAATTGTACTATTAGCTATAGTCCATGGTTTAACTTAGGGTTCACTGTTTGCTTTGCAGTTCCATGGATATTTTTAAAAAACTTTTATTCTAGTAACATATATACAATCTAAAATTTTCCTTTAACCATATTCAAGTACATAATTCAGTGCTGTTAATTGTATTCACAATATTGTGCTACCATCACCACCACCCAGATGGGGGAGTCAAAAGTGGAGTACCCTGACTTCCCCTCTAGCAATTCAGTGAAGCGAGGGTTTTGGTCTGAGCCTGGAAGTCTCAGATGAGTAGAGGAAGAAATCCTGAATCGTACCCGGAGTGAGGGCAGAACCCTGAATAAGGACTGAGGGGACCACTGAATCAAGAGCAGTGGAGTAACATAGAGTCCTGCCCATGCTGTCAGCCCTTGTAGGCCTCAAACAGCATTGGCAGGATTTGGCTCACCCTTACTTCTTACTTATGTCCCAGGAATGTAAGGACCTTGGTCTGATGGGCTAACCTCTGATTAGCAGAGGGTGAAGTTCCAGGACCAGTCTGGGGTCAAGTTAAAGACCTTGAGTGCTGAAATAGAGATCACTGAATCCCCACAATCCAGAGGGCTGCACCTGTGCCTCCCCTGTTGTTGGCTCTGGGAATCCAAGAACAGAGATGTCAAGCTTAGATGCCTCCTTATTTACTCCAAGTATGCTCTTAGGAAGGTGAAGGTGTGATCTAATGGTGAGGCCCCATTCAGCAGAGGGATGAGACCCCGTCCTGAATAGCAGTCATTGAGATGTTACTGAGTGAAGATGAGGGGAGCCCTCTCATAGAGTTCCACTCCTGCTGTTAGACATGGGAGACCCCCGAGCAGGGTGACATGATGAGTAGCACTCACTTCCTCAGAGGGCATCACAGGCAAGTGAGGGACCTGGTCAAAGGAAGCAGCCTCAGTTTAGCAGAGACAATTTCCAGGTAGTTCCAGGAGACAAGGAGAGGACCCTAAGGCCTAAAGGGACAATGCACCCTATAACGGTGAGAACACCATAGAATTCCTCTAACACTGCCGATCTTGGAGACCATGGACAATTATGGCCATATGAGGCAAACTTCACTTCTTCTTAGGGAGTTTCAGGAAACTAAAGGCCTTACAATGATGGGGTAGGCCTCAGATCAAGACAAGGAGCATTTCCAGATTGTGCCAGGAGTCAGAGTAAGGTCCCTGATGGGGAACTGAGAAAAGCACCCACCCAGAACAGAGTGGGACCTACAAAGTCTTGCCACCCTATCAGCGCTGGGAAACCCCAAACAGGGGTAGCAAGATGTGTTGTCCCCTTATTTCTGAACCAGTGGACTCAGGGTGATGAGGGACTGGAATAAGGGTGGAGGACTCAGGTGGGCTGAGAGAGGAATCCCACATCCTGCATGAATGAGGACTAAAAGAGCCACTGACCCTTTAATGGTGGGTTGCAGAGTTACTCCCCTGTGAATAAACATGGTAGACCAAGAAAAGAAGTGGTCTTGGTCTGAGGGGGGCAGTCCCAGATCAGCAGAAGGAGGAATCTTAGGCTTTCCCATGAGTCAGATTTCAGATCCTCAGTGGAACCTCCCATCATGGGCCTGAACAGCAGTCAATTAGAGGAAACTGAGTGAAGATGAGGAGAACCAGAACCTGCTTGCCAGTTTTCTGCCTTTGGAGACCATGAGCAAGTGCAACCAGATAATACCACCCTTACTTCCTCTTAATGGGTATCAGAGAAGGGTGGGCCTTACTATGAGAGAATGAGAGAAACCTCATGCCCTCTCAGGAGTCAAATAAAGGATTTTGAGAAAAAACTGAAGGGAACACCTAATCTTGCATAAAGGGAAAAACAAAGAGTCCAGCCCAATCCCTGATTTCAGCCACTAAAGGCTCAGGGCAAGGGTGTCAAACTGAGGCTCTGCCATCACCTTTTTACATCAGGTTTAAGGGAGGTGAAATTCTTGGTCTGAAAGTTAGAAGAAAGGAGATGTCTTAGGCTCTATCTGGAACCAAATTGAATACCATGAATTTGGAATGAGGACCCCTAGACAGAGAATGCCTAGACAGAGAGCACCCTCAGAACTGTCAGGATTGGGTACTCTTGGCAGGGGGGTTGGGCTAAGGCGCCCCTTCACTTCCTGCTTGTGGGTCCAGGGACATTTGAGGATGAGAACTGCAAAGGGTATGGGCCTAGGATGGGGCATCGGTTAACATGATGATCCTGAAGGTAAATAGAGGGGACCCCTTGACTTAGAACAGAGCTGCCAGGTTGCAGCCTAAGGCGCATGCTAACTTCTTCCACAGGAGTCTCGTGAACAGGCTGACCAGGAGAATAGGACCCTCATGAGTTCCTAGAGCAGTGACCTCAAGGAAACCGGCAGAGGTGGCCTTCATTACAGCCAAGGCGGAATCTCCCTGCTGAAGGTGTACACACCCTCTCATCGTCCCTCTTCCAGTGGGCCCACATCCCCTACCCTCCTGCCCACACTCCTGCTGCTGTCCCCTACCAGAAGTTATCATGCCTCGTGGCCAAAAGAGTAAGCTCCGTGCCCGTGAGAAACGCCGCCATATCCGGGGTGAGACCCAGGGTCTCAAGGGTGCACAGGCCACTGCAGCAGAGGAAGAAAAGACCTTATCCTCCTCCTCTCCTGTTTTTGAGGGTACTCCTCAGAACTCCCCTGATGCTGGCATTCCCCAGGGGCCTCAGAGACCCCCATTCACCACATCTCCTGCTGCAGCTCTTTCATGCATAATATCTGATGAAGGTGCCAAAGGCCAAGATGAGGAAAGTCCAAGTTCCTTCCGGGTCCCAACCTCCACTGAGAGCTCCCGCAAAGATCCTCTAACCAGGAAGGCAGGTATGCTGGTACAGTTCCTATTATACAAATATAAAATGAAAGAACCCATTACAAAGGCAGACATGCTGAAGATTGTCAACAGGAAGTACAAGGATCACTTCCCTGAGATCCTTAGGAGAACTTCTGAGCGCATGGAGCTAATCTTTGGCCTTGACCTTAAACAAGGGGACTCCAGTGGTCAATCTTATGCTCTTGTCAGCAAACTGGACCTCACCAACGAAGATAATCTGAGTGGTGCCTGGGGGTTTCCCAAGAATGGTCTCCTGATGCCTCTCCTAGGTGTGATCTTCATTAATGGTAACTGTGCCGCTGAGGAAGAGATCTGGGAATTCCTGAATATGTTGGGGATCTATGATGGAAAGAGGCACTTCATCTTTGGGGATACCAGGAAGCTCATCACCAGAGATTTGGTGAGGGAAAAGTACCTGGAGTACCGGCAGGTGCCCAACAGCAATCCTCCACGCTACGAATTCCTGTGGGGTCCAAGGGCCCATGCTGAAACCAGCAAGATGAAAGTTCTAGAATTTTTGGCCAAGGTCAATGATACTGTCCCCAGTGCTTTCCAGTCACGATATGAAGAGGCTTTGAGAGATGAGGAAGAGAGGGCTGGAGCTAGAGTTGCAGGCAGGGATGGCAGTATTGCCATAGCCAGGGCACTTCCCAGGGCCAGGATCAGCTGTTTCTCCCACATCAAGTGAAGTCGGAAGGAAGATTATTCACTTTTTGATGAAAAGGGCTGTCAACCTTCTAAGGAGTGGTGGCTAAGGTGGGGCTGCAGGGAATACAATTCATAATTTCTTGATGTTCCTGTTGTACATGAATAACTTGTAGGTCTATGTTTTTTTAAGCTTTTTTAAAGTTTTCAAATGTTCCATTTAATAGAAAGTTTGTTTAGCTTCAGAATCTAAGTTTTTGAATGACATCAATCACACATTTATTGTTGCTTTCAGGTCTAAGAATAAGAGTTTTCATATTTAATAAAATGAATTGAAAATCCTTGAATCTTTGTCTGTGACCCAGAACAAAATAACACGGCATTGTTATAGAGATAACTCTGGAAATGTGCAAGAACTCTTCAGTAGAATAAGTAGGGATCACAAGAAAGGAAAAAATGTAAAAGGTGGTAAATTCTTGAATCTCCTTATCCTTTTAGTCTTCCTTTTATTGAAATTAAATATGTTCTCCTGAATTTTCTTAACTTATTCAAGAATATTGGGGAAATTACTTCATAATGAATTAGACCTCTTGTTTACTGGCTCAGTTATTTCATAAACATTACGAGCATCTGCTATTTATTAATAGAAGACTTCATGCTAGTTATTTGGATGTTTGGGTGAAAAAGACCAAGCCTCTGTCCCTAGAATTTTAGAAGCTAAGAGCAGGTATCATGTAAGGAAGTGGGTGAAATACACACTAAAACCTAAAGGACAAGTAAAAAGAAGGGGTGAGGAGGGGGGCAGGTTCCAGATGAGAACAGTCAAGTGTAAATGCCCCGAGGCAAGGCAGTTTGGGGCTATGGGAAACTTCCAGTCCTTAAGTTAGGCTGTTTGGTGGGCTAGATGAGGCTTTGGGAGTGGTGAGCTGGGATCAGGCCCTCAGATAGTGTGTCTCAGAGTTGAGGGAGTAAGCTTGGAATGGAAAACTGTTCTTGAGTTACTGATGGATTGTGTATAAAAAAAAGAAAGAATTTCCAACTGGGGGAGTATTGGAAGGTGTCCTGTGCTCTTGTCCTAGTGCAGTTGAACACAGTGCACTAACTAGATGTTTTATGCACATCATGTCCGGGGAGTTTCTGATAAATAAGGGTGATTGATACTGCCCTGAGGTGGGAGGTTCAGTCAAGACTGAACTGGCACTCTTTGTCCTAGGCTGGGGGATCCAGAGTCCGCTCTCTTAAAAGGGCATTTTAATTAGGTTATCTTGCTTTTAATGTGGCAAAAACTAAGCAAGGTTTAGAGTTTTGGTGGTTGTTAAATGAATGAAAATAGGGTGCTCATGATAGAATACTGCAGAGGAGGGAAGGCGTTGGTCCTTGATAGAAATTCCAGGAGCTTTGGGTAGTATCTAACTGGGGAAGTCTTCCTCACATCGCTGGATATTTAGTTTTCCTTGCTAAACCACATTTTAGCTAATCTGAGTGTTTTGTTTTAGAATGTTGCCTATTCTCTGACACTGCATAAATAAAAATAATAATATCAGCGTCATGAGTGTTATCGTCTGTGGAAATAATCATCATAGTAATGTCTGCCATTCTGTAAAATCTCAACACAAGCCACGCAATCACTATGCCAAATCCTTTATATATATTACATACATTTCACCAGTCCAAGAAGACTGAGCTTATTAAAGTTGTGGTAATGTGCCCAATTCACACAGCTAGTAAGTGACAGGCATGAGACTAAATCCATGGTCTGAATTGTCTTGCGCTCTCACTGCTCCACTCCAGACTGAGGCAGACCTCATGTCCCTTCATTCACTTTTCTCCTCACTACTACAAGATGTATCTCAGGGAATAAAATAATGAACTCTGTGCCAATCTACTGGATTGGAATATATAGCCAGAGCAACAAGAATATCAAAATGGGAGGTATGAATAAAGGAAAGAAAAAGGTAATATTTGATGGCAATATGATTCTCTACATATGCAAAGTCAGATAACGTCAAAAGATCAGGGCCCACAAAATCACCCTGGACAGTTTCTTCCTTGTACAAAGTAAATCTATTAGCACAGAAATATGCAAGATTCTAAATCTAGCTGATGAAGAGAAAGAACAGGCCATAGTTTTCTTTTTCTCTGACAGTCCCCTTCTTGTCCTGACCCCCTTGCTTTATTCTGCAGCTTCCCATCTCACATCTCTTCTGTGACTCTGACCCATTCTCTGCTAAGTTTCCTGTAGGGAACCTGATCAAGATTTTGCAGAGAAGTGACATATCTCAAGAAGCCTTTAATCCAAGAGACAGGAGCCAAGATAAGGACCCCCATGGAGGAAGACTGGTGTGACCAACACCCCAAAATATAGGAGTGGCACATTGAGACCAACTGGCACTTTTGCTCAGACTTATTGGGGCCCCAGGCTGAGCTATGAGTTTGACCACAGCCTCAATTATTTTTCAGGTACTGGAGACCCTTAGCCTAAGATGGGCAACCTCAGAGCAGTAGTGGGAGGAGTCCTAGCCTTTAATAAATATCAAAGTGGGGACCCTTAATAAAGTCCATGGAAGGACAAAGTCAGAACAGTCCTGTCCCATAGATTACCATCCTGGTTTTCAGCACTTTGAGGTCTGCAATAGTCCCGGCTGGATATGACTCACCCTGACTTTCAATCTGCCTCCCCAGGAAAGTGAGAACCTTGAGCTGATGGGAGAAGCCTCAGGCAAGCATAGAAAGGGATCCCAAGACTTATCAGGTGTCAAGGTGAAGACTTTGAATGAAGAATGAGGGAACCGCCCATCCCAGAAAAGAGAAGGCCCACAAGTTCTGCACCCCTGCTGTCGGAACTGGGAGGCCCAGGGCAGAGTTGTCAGATTGAGAAGGCTACTAATTTCTTCCTGGAAAGTCACAGGGTGGGGAGGGCCTTTTTTTTCCCCAATGGGGGCAGCCCCAGGTTGGCAGAGAAAGGAGACTCAGGATGGAGAATGGTAGGAGGAGACACCCAGGAACACAGGAGACTCTAACAAAGCCCCAGCCGTTCATAGCTCTGAAGAGCCCCAGAGCTATTCCTATTCCTATTAGGCCTAGGAGTCCCCCTCATTTCTGCCTATAGGGTCTCAGGAAAAGGAAAGACTCAGTCTAAAGGACTGAAGAGGCTTGACCCTAAAGGAAGCAAGGTGAGGACTCAGACTCCAAAAATAGGTGGCCCCAGAGAGTCCCATACTTGTCAGTCCTGTGAGGCGCCAGGCAGGAGCAGCTAGATATACGGTACCTGACTTCTTCTCCAGTGACTCAGAGATGACTGTCTTCTTCCGCATCTGGGGACTCTGACGGTAGAGAAGAGTCCCAGGCTCTGAGAGATATCAGGGTGAGAACCTTGAGGACCGAGGGACCACAGGCTCCAGAAAATTGTGAGCCCATAGCTTCCCCCGCCCCTGCTGTCAGTCCCCGGAAACCCCGAACAGCCTTGGCCGGATGTGGCTCTTCCCGACTTCCGCTTCCGAGGTTCCAGAAATGTAAGGACCTTTCTGAGGGAGGCCGCCTCCGGCCTGCCAAGGGTGGAGTTCCAGGACTGGTCAGGAGTCAAGGTGAGGACCCTTGGTGGAGAATGAAGGGGACATCCCCACCTATAAACAAAGAGGGCCTCACAACTTTCCGCTGCTGATGTCCTTCAGGAATGCACCAGCAGGGCTGTGAGGCTGCATTTTGCCTCAAAGCATAATGAAGGGGAGGGCCTTGGGCTAAGGGAGTGAACCCAACTGGGCTGAAGGAGGAGGCTCAAACAATAACAGTCAGGGTGAGGACCCTGGGTGCTAATGAGGGCACCTCTTCCTAAAAGAAGTGGCCTCACAGCGCAGCACTCTTGCTTTAAGGCCTGGGAGACTCCCGATGGGGTAGCTAAAAGTGGAGCTCCCTGAATTCCCCTTTAGTGACTCAGGGAAATGAGGGACTTGGTCTGAGCCTGGCAGACTCAGGTGACTAGAGAAAAAAATCTTGAGTCTTACCCGGAGGCAGGGTAGAACCCTGAATAAGGACTGAGGGGATCACTGGATTAAGAGCTGTGGAGTAACATAGAGTCCTGCCCATGCTGTCAGCCCTTGTAGGCCTCAAACAGCATTGGCAGGATTTGGCTCACCCTTACTTCTTACTTATGTCCCAGGAATGTGAGGACCTTGGTCTGATGGGCTAACCTCTGATTAGCAGAGGGTGAAGTTCCAGGACCAGTCTGGGGTCAAGTTAAAGACCTTGAGTGCTGAAATGGGGATCACTGAATCCCCACAATCCAGAGGGCTGCACCTGTGTGTGTCGTGTCCCCGCCCCGTTGTTAGCTCTGGGAAGCCAAGAGCAGAGAGGTCAAGCTTAGATGCCTCCTTATTTACTCCAGGTATGCTTTCAGGGAGGTGAGGGTGTGGTCTAATGGCAGAGGCCCCATTCAGCAGAGGGATGAGGCCCGGTTCTGAACAGGAGTCACTGTAAGGACACAGAGTGAGTATAAGGGAACTTTTACAGAAAGAAGTGGGCCACATGGAGTCCCATCCCTGCTGCCAGACCTGGGAGAACTGGGCATAGTGACATGATGAGTAGCACTCACTCCCAGGGCATCTTAGGGAAGTGAGGGACCTGGTCAAAGTGCACAACGAGTGGTTTGTGTCAGAAGAGGGAGGATTTCCAGGGAGACAGGGAGAGGACCTTGAGTACTGAGGGGGCCACTGCCAGCAGTGGAAGACCACTGGCAGATGAGGCCAGATGAGGCAAACTTCATTTCTCCTTTTGGAGTCTCAGGTAATAGAAGGCTTCAATAAGGGGATAAGCCTTAAGACAGGAAAGATTTCCATGTAGTGCCAGGAATCAGGATGAGGGATCTGATTGGGGGGAGCTGAGGAGAAAACCTGCCCAGAGCAGAGGAGATCCCTCTAAGCCCCAAACCCTTTTTAGTCCTTGGAAACCCCAGACAAAGGTAGCAAGATAGGTTTCCCCCTTGATTCCGGACCTTCCCATGTTTATAGCCTTGTTCTGAGGCTGGTGGACATGGGTAAGTTGAGGGAAGAAATCCAGATTCTTTGAATTATGACTAAAAGAACCACCTACCCTATAACAATGAGTTTCCAGAAAATCCGCCATCTCCTACCAATCCAAGGAGGCCATGAAGATGGCTTGTCATGTTTTGATTGGCATGATCCCAGGTCAACAGGGGGAGGAATCTTAAGCCCTCACATGAGTCATAATTAGAACCCTAATTGAGATCCTTGGGTGGAACCATCCATCTTAAGCCCTGAGCCCATCTGCTGCAGTTTTCTTCCTTGTATGCCACGGGCAGCTGTGGCCAGATAAGGCCACCCTCATTTCCTTCTCATGGGTATAATAGAGGGGCAGCTCTTACTTTGAGGAACTAGGCCTTACTTCAAGAAAGAGGGGAGCCTCACGCCCAGCCAGGAGTCAAATAAAAAGCCCTGAGTGAAGACGGATGTAACCATCCACCTCTGTATAGAGGGAAAAACAAAGAGTCCGGCCCTTTTGCTCTAATACCTTGAAGAACCAGGGCAAAGCTGCCAGACTGAAGCTGTCCCTTCATTTTTTTCTTATCAGGTCTATGAAGAGATTCATGGTCTGAAAGTGCAGCAACTGTCAGCAGAAAGGATCCATTTCAAGCCTTACCTGAAGCCAAGGTGAGAAGCTTGAATGAGAAATGAGGATCCCAACAAGCCCGAGAGAGAGGGCCTCCAGAGATGTCAACACTGGGTGTCTCCTGGCTGCTGTGGTGGGCTGAGGTGTCCATTCACTTCCCTCTCCTTGGCCTCAGGGAGCTTTGAGGTGTCAACTTCAGAACAGCAGAGGGGAGGGGGACCAAACCCTGACAAGAGTTGATATAAATGGTCCTGAAGGTGAACAGAGAAGACCCTCACAGCCCAAAACATAGAGGTCTGCAAAGCAAGACCCTGCTTTCAGCCCCAGTAGGCCCAGGAAAGGATGGCAAGCACCACCTAAGGCTCACTTTATTTGTTTGTTTATTTATTTTTATTTTTAATTTTTTTATTTTTAAAGAAGCTTTAGATTACATAAATGTTACATAAAAAATGTAGGGGATTCCCATATGCCCCACTCCCTCTCCCTCCCACACTTTCCCCCATTAACAACATCCTTCATTAGTGTGGTACATTTGTTACAATTGATGAACACATATTGAAGCATTGCTACTAGCTATGGACTACAGTTTATATTATAGTTCACACTCTTTCCCACACAATTTTTTAGATTATGACAAAATATACAATGGCCTGTATCTGTCACTGCAGTGTCATGCAGGACAAATCCACTGTCCTGAAAATACCCCCATATGACACCTATTCTTCCCTCTCCCATCCCTCAGAACCTCTGGTGGCCACTGCCTTTACATCAATGGTAAAGGCATTGCTAGAATAATATTAAGTCTACTGTAGAATAATAATAAGTCTTCGTTAGTCCATTGTTCATTCCACAATCTGCAGGATTTGGGGATTAAGGCTCACTTTAACTTCCTCCACAGGACTTTCAGGAGAACAGAAGATCATTGTGTTGCTACAGCAGTACCCATAAGAAAACCTGTAAAGGCTGTATTCATTAAAGCCAAGGTCTGATCTCACTAGTGAAGGTGTACACACCTTCTCATCCTCTCTCATCCAGTGAGCAGGCATCACCTGCACTCCTGCCCACAGACTTGTCTGCTGTCCCTGACCATATTCAGTATGCCTCGTGGTAAAAAGAGTAAGCTCCGCACCCGTGAAAAACGCCGCAATACCCGGGATGAGACCCAGGGTCTCAAGGGTGCTCAGGCCACTGCAGCAGAGGGAGAAAAGTCCCCTTTCTCCTCCTCTCCTGTTTTGGAAGGTACTCCCCAGAACTCCCTTGCTGCTAGCATTTGTGGGGGGCCTCAGAGACCCCCATCCACCACCACCCTCACTGCAGTTATTTCATGCACAACAGCTGATGAAGCTGCCAAAGGCCAAGACGAGGAAAATCCAAGTTCCTCCCAGGCCCAGCCTTCCACTGAAAGCTCCCGCAAAGATCCTCTAACCAGGAAGGCAGGTATGCTGGTGCAGTTCCTGTTATACAAGTATAAAATGAAAGAGCCCATTATGAAGGCAGACATGCTGAAGATTGTCAACAGGAAATATAAGGATCACTTCCCTGAGATCCTCAGGAGAACCTCTGAGCACATGGACCTGATCTTTGGTCTTGAATTGAAAGAAGTTGACTCCAGAGGTCAGTCCTATGCCCTTGTTAGCAAGCTAGACCTCACCAATGAAGGGATTCTGAGTGGTGGGGGGGGCTTGCCCAAGAATGGTCTCCTGATGCCTCTCCTAGGTGTGATCTTCATTCATGGTAACTGTGCCGCTGAGGAAGAGATCTGGGAATTCCTGAATATGTTGGGGATCTATGATGGAAAGAGGCACTTCATCTTTGGGGATACCAGGAAGCTCATCACCAGAGATTTGGTGAGGGAAAAGTACCTGGAGTACCGGCAGGTGCCCAACAGCAATCCTCCACGCTATGAATTCCTGTGGGGTCCAAGAGCCCACACTGAAAAAAACAAGATGAAAGTTCTAGAATTTTTGGCCAAGGTCAATGATACTGACCCCAGTGTTTTCCAGTCCCGGTATGAAGAGGTTTTGAGAGATGAGGAAGCAAGGGCTGGAGCTAGAGTTGCAGGCAGGGCTGACAGTAGTGTCATGGCCAGGGCCCCTCCCAGGGCCACAGCCAGCCCCTCTTCCCATAACAAGTGATGTTTGAGGCAGATTCTTCACTTTTTGTTGAAAAGCGTTGTCATCCTAAGGAGTGGTGGCTGAGGTTGGGCTGGAGGAAGCACAAAGTATAAGTTCTTGATCACCCTTTTATACATGAGTAACTTGTAGGTGTATCTTTAAAGTTTTTTTCAAATGTTGTTCCTTTTACTAGAACAATTACTTAGATTCAGAATCTAAGTTTATGAATGACATGAATCACACACTTATTGCTGTTTTCAGGTTTAAGAATAAGACCTTTCATGTTTAATAAAATGTATTGAAAATCCTTGAATTGTTTTCTGTGATCCAGAACAAGATACCATGGCATTGGAAAATAGGTAATCTTGTAAATGTGAAAGAACTCCACAGTAAAATAGTTGAGGTCACAAGATAGTGATAAAATCTACACAGTGTGGTCAATTCTTGGTTTCCCTTATTACTTTTATTGTCTCTTTTTGTAAAATTTAAAGCTATATACCTGGATTTGCTTAGCTTTTTCCAGAATTTGGGTGGAGTTACCTAAAAATGATTTAGATCTTTTGCTCACCAGCTCATTTATTCTACAAAACTTGTGAGCATCTGCTATTTGGAAGGCTTCAAGATAGTGCCAGAGATGTTTAGACAAAGAAGACCAAGCTCCAGACCTTAGAATTTTAGAGGCTTAGAGCAGCTGTTGTGTAAGAAAGAGGGTGAGATATACACTAAAACCTAAAGGGCAAGTAAAAAGAAGCGGGGAGGAGGAGGAGAGAGTCTAGATGAGAGCAGTCTTACATTAATGCCTTGAGCAAGGTAGTTTGGGGCCTTGGGAGGTCATTTTAAGTTAGGCTGCATGGTGGGCTAGATGAGCCTGTGGGAGTGGTGAGCTAAGGTCAGACCCTCAGATAGTATGGCTCAGTGTTGAAAAACTAAACTTGGAATAGAAAACTGCCCTTAACAGTTACTTAGGAATTGTGGGTAAACCAGAGAGAATCTCTGACTGGGGCAGGATTGGAAGATGTCCTGTGTTCTTGTCCCAGTTCAGTTGAACTCAGTGCACTAACTAGATGTTTGATACACATTGCATCCCTGGAGTTTCTGATAAATAAGATTATACTCCTTTGAGGCAAGATGCTCAATATCCAATGCTCTGGCATTCTTTGTCCTGGTCTGGGAGATTCAAATCCCACTCCATTCAATGAGCATTCACTTTGAGTTATCTTGCGTGTAATTTGGGTGTTTTGTGGTTATTAAGTGGCTATTAAAGGGAGTGATTAAATGGAGGGGCACCTGGGAGGGAGGGACGTTGTTGGTTCTTGACACAAATTGTAGGAACTTTTTGTTGTCTCCAACTGGAGAAGTCTACCTCACACCCATATTTAATGATTTATCATGTAATGGGGAATTATTAGTTTTCTATGCTAAGCCACATTTTGGCTGTTTTGGTTTTCTTTATCCTAAAGGTCTGGGTGCAGAGGTGAAGGCCTTGGTCTACTGAAGGTGTCCAAGTTCTTCAAAGGGAGGAGATCCAGGCCCAAAGAGGTATCAAGATGAGGACTCTGAGTGTTAAGATGTTATCCACACCAACAAAAGGTGCCCCATTGAGACCAGACCCTGGTTTGTGCCCTGGAAGGCATCAGGCAGAGCTGCCAGGCTGGGATGCCTCCTTATTTCTGCAGGGAGGGTCTCTGAGGGGAGGGCCTTGGTCCAAATCGGGGGGGGGGCAGTTCTGCAGAAGGAAGAATCCTAGGCCCTAATTGGAGTCAAGATGAAGACCCTGAGTGCTAAAGTGGAGACCTGTTTCCAAAAGAGGGAACCACCCACCGTCCTCCTCCTGCTGTCAGACAAGCACAGACTTTCTCTCTAGGGACTCAGGGAGGTTAGAGACTTGTTCCAAGAATGAGGGACTCTGGAAGTAGAAGGAAGAGCCCCAGGCTCTGATAGATACCATGGTGAACACCCTGAGTGAGGACTGTGGGACCACCAGCTCCAGAACACTGGGGTGCCATGAAGTGTTGCTCCTGCTATGGGCCCTAGTAAGGCCCTGGCAGAGCTGTGAGGCTGACTTTTATGGGAACAGCCCCAATTCTGGAGAGGAAGCAGTTCCAGGATCTAATGGAATCAAGTCAAGTTGAGGGCCCTGAGGGCTAATCAGGGCACATCTTCCCAAAAGAAGTGGCTCCATAGAGTCCTATCCCTGCTCTTAGGTAGGGAGGTTCCAGGGAACAGCCATATATGGGTGCCTTTACTTCTTCCAACTGTGACACAAGGAAGTGAGGGCCATATTCTGATGCTTGTGGACACAAGTAAATAAAGGGAGAAGTCCCAAGTCCTCCCCAGAGTCAAGGTCAGAGTCTTGAGTGAGGAACTATGGAGACTACAGACTTCAGAACAGTGGGGCAGTGAGGAACTATGGAGACTACAGACTTCAGAACAGTGGGGCCCCATAGAGTCCTATTCTTGCACTCAGGGCCCCCCAAATCCCTGGCTAGGTGTGGCTTACCCTGACTTCCCCCTTGAAGATCTCCCAAATGTGAGGACCTTGTTCCAGGAGCAAGGACTAAGGTCATTTGAAGGTGGAGTCCCAGGATTGGTCCAGAGTTGAGGTGTGGACTCTGAGGGAGGAAATGGGAACCACTAAACTCAGAACTGAGGGGGCATACAGAGAGTATGGCTCCTACTGTTAACCTGAGAAGACCCAGAGCAGAGCTAGCAGACTCAGGTAGCCCATGAATTTAGTCTGGAGGGAGCCAGGGAGATGAGGCCCTTGGTTTAAGGGCTAGATGCCTCAGTTAGGCACAGAGAGTAGTTCCAGGTCCTGAAGGGAGTAAAGGTACAAATCCTGTGTGAGGAATGAGGGAACCAAACACCCCAGTACAGAGGAGGTCACAGAAACTCTTGCCTCTACTGTGAGCCATGGGAAGCCATATGCAGAGGTGTCAGACTTAGAAAGCCCCTCATTTTCTCTGGGAGTGGTCTCAGCGATGTGAGGGCTTTGGTCTAATGGCAGCTACCCCATTCAACAGAGGGAGGAGAGCCGGTCCCTAACAGGAGACAAAGTGGTGACAGTGATGATGAGCAGACCCCGTCCAGAAAGAAGGGATCCACACACAGCCCCACTCCTGCCGTCAGACCTGGGAGCAGGCATAGTGACAGGATGGTGAGAGGATGAATCACACTTTTACTTCCTTTCAGAGCATCTCAAGGATGTGAAAGACCTGATCAAAGGGGGAGACCTCAGGTCAGCAGAGGAAGGATTTCTAGGTAGGTCCAGGAGACAAGTCGAGGACTCTAATAAAGACTGAGAATTCTAAAGAGAAAAGACAGAAATGGCCTCACTCAGCTGTCAGGATTGGTTCCCCTTTGGCAAAGGTCTTAGGCACCCCTTCACTTCCTTCTCATGGGTCACTTGGAACTTTAAAGTGTCAAGTGCAGAGCAGCAGAGAAGAGGGGGCCAGGCCCTGCCAATAGGTGATGTGATGATTTTGAATAGAAACTGAGAGGATCTTCCCAACCCAAAACAGAAGGGTCCCCGAAGCCAGCTCTTGCTGTCAGCCCCAGTAAGGCCAGGGGAAGGCTGGCAGGCTGTTCCCAAAGGTTCACTCTATCTTCCTCTACAAGACTCTCAGGGTACAGGCTGACCAGGAGAACAGGAGTCTTGTTGGTTTCCAGAACAGTGTCCTCAAGGAAATCTGCAGTGGCCTACATGACAGCCAAGGTGGCATCTTCCTGCTGAAGCTGTTCACACCTTCCCATCCTCCCTTTTACTATGAGCCTGCATCCCCTTACCTCTTGTCTATGCTACTGCCTGCTGTCCCTGACCAGAGTCATTATGCCTTGAGGTCAGAAGAGTAAGCCAGGCATCTGTGAGAAATGCCACCAGGTCTGGGGTGAGAACCAGGGCCTTGGGTGTGGTCAGACCACTGAAACAGAGGAAGAAGGGTACCCCTCTTCCTCTCCTGTTTTTTGGGGTATTCCCAAGAGCTCCCTTGCTGCTGGCTTTCGCCAGGACCTCAGAGAGCCCACTCCATCATCAGTCTTGCTGCAGCTTCTTCATGTCCAAGATTTGATGAAGGTACCGACAGTCAAGATGAGGAAAGACCAAGTTCCTCCAGGCTTCACCCTCCACTGAAAGCACCCACAAAGATCCTCTAATCAGGAACATAAATATGTTAAAGCAGTTCCTGCTGTACATGTGTAAAATGAGAGAATCCACTACAAAGGCAGCCATGCTGATGAGTGTCAGCCAAAAGT
Source organism: Tolypeutes matacus (assembly GCA_026826555.1). NCBI lineage: Eukaryota > Metazoa > Chordata > Mammalia > Cingulata > Chlamyphoridae > Tolypeutes > Tolypeutes matacus. The sequence continues at coordinate 2,896,209 of JAKSZT010054121.1, forward strand.
ATCTTTTCCCCAATATCCTTTAGGGTAACCTCTGAATGCATGGTGCATCTATTTGACCTTGATGGGAAGGAAGTCAACCCCAGTGGTCAACCCTATGCCCTTGTCAGCAAACTAGACCTCACCAGCAAAGGGACTCTGAGTGTTGGCTGGGACTTTCTCACAGAGGATCTCCTGATGTCTCTACTGGGAGTGATCTTCATTAATGGCAATGGTGCTCCTGAGGAGGAGATCTGGGAGTTCTTGATATGTTGAGGGTATATGATGGGAGAAGGCACTTCACCTTTGCGGATCCCAGTATGCTCATTACCAGAGATTTGGTGCAGGAAAAGTAACTGGAGTACTGGCAGGTGTGCCACAGCAGTCCTCCACGCTACATATGAATTCCTTTGGAGCTTGAGGGCCCATGCTGAAACCAGCAAGATGAAAGTTGATTTTTTGGCCAAGGCAATGATACTGACCCCAGTGCCTTCCAGTCCTGGTATGAAGAAGCTGTGACAGGTGGGCAAGAGAGCACTGGAGCCAGAGTTGCAAGCAGGCCTGGCACTGCTGCCACAACCAGAGCATGTCTCAGGGCATGGCCTGCAGCTTCTCCTACATCGAGTGAAGTGAAGCAGGTTCTTCTCTTTGTGGTTGAAAAAGGCTGTCGACCTTCTGAGTCATGGGGACCAATGTGGGTCTGGAGGGAACACAGTGGACATCTTTCTTGTGTTCGTGTTATACATGAGTAACTTGTAGATCTGTTTTGTTTTTTTTTTCCTTTTGATATTTTTCAAATGTTGTTCCTTTTAATAGAATTACTATGTAGATTCAAAATCTAAATTTATGAATGACATGTATTGATGTTTTCAGGTTTGAGTATTTTGATATTTAATTATACAAATTGAAAATCCTTGAGTTATTTTCTGTGATCGAGAACAAGATAACATGGAATTGGTATAGGGATAACCATGGAAATGTGAAATAACTCCACAGTAAAATAGTTGAGATCACAAGATAGAAAAAATAAATAAATAAAAGGTGGCCGATTCTTGGTTTCTCTTATTTTTCAGTCTTTCTTTTGGTTAAATTATAAGATGTATATCTAGATTTGCTTATAAGATGTCTTGTTCACTGGCTTTTTTATTCCACAAACATTAATTGAGCATCTGCTATTTGGAAGCCTCAGTGTTAGTACTGAGACTGTACAGACAAAGAAGTATGCCCCCTGCCCATAGGATTTTAGAATCAAGAGCAGGTGTCATAGAAGGAAGAGAGAGATAATTTCTAAAACCTGAAAGACAGAGAAAGACTGGATGAGGAGAAGGATATGTTCCAGATGATAGCTGTCAAGTGTGAGTACCCTGTGTGAAAGCTGTTTGGGGCTTTGAGACACTGCAATCCTTCAGCGGGAAGTAATTTTAAGTTAGGCTGCATGGCAGGCTAGATGAGGCTGTGGGAGTGGAGAGCAAGGCTAGAGCCTCAAACGTTGTGTCTCAGCGCTGAGACGAAACTCAGAATGGGAAACTGCCCTTAACTGTTACTTAGGAATTGTGTGTAAACCAGAGAGCAATCCCAGGCTGTAGTAGGATGAAGGTGTCCTGTGCTCCTGCCCCAGTACAGGTGAACACAGTGCATTAACTAGATATTTCATGCACGTGATGTCCAGGGAATTTCTGAAAAATAAGGGTGATACTTGAGGCGGGATGCTCAGCCAAGGCTGGATTGGCCCTGTTTGTCCTGGCCTGGGGAATCTAGACCCCACTCCACTTAAAGGTCATTCAAATTAGGTTATCTCATGTGTAATATTACAAACTGTTGTCTCATGTGTAATATTACAACCTGTAATATTACAAACTGTTATCTCATGTATAATATTACAAGGTTTGGATTTTTGGTGCTGGCTAATTGAATGAGAGTAAGGGTTCCTTAGATGGAAGGGCAGCTGGGAGTCACAAAAGGAATTGGTCTTTAAGGCAACTTCTCAGAGCTTTAATTTGCATTCAGCAGGGAAGGAATCCCCACACCCCAAATATACTCCAATTTGGAAAATTTGCTTAGTGTTTCTTTCTAAGCAGCATTTTTGGCTCATTTGGTGTTTATGTCACAGAGTGCTGCATATTCTCTGACATCTCCTAGATGAAAAAATATAATTTCTAGGAGGGAAGGTATTAGAGTCTGGGGTCAAAATAATAATAGAAATTGCTTCTATTCGTTGCATACCAGGCATATTATCAAAATTATAACAGATATAATTGTCATTCATTAAAGATCCAATGCATGTCAGGTGCTTTACATGCATTAAACACATTCCAGAAGTCCTGAAGACAAGGCTTACCAAACCCACTTCACAGAAGAAGAACCCGAGGCTCATAGAGTTTGGCAATGTGCCCAAGTTCAAATGGCTGATACATGACAGGGCTGGGAGTAATCCCCTGGTTTAAACTCTTCTAGAGCCCTCACGGTTCCACTCCTCCCAGCCTGACGCAGACCCTGTGTCTCAATTCACTTCTCTTCTCACTATTCTAAAATGCATCTAAATGTGATAAAAGGAAGGACTTTGTGCCCAAAGCACTGGACTGGAATACAGAACCAGAGGACTAAGTATACCTAAATAAGCGAGAGATAGGAATAAAGAAAAGAAAGAGATAATACTTGGAGAAAATATGATCATCTACATATGCAGTGTCAGAAAACCTCAAAGGATCTGGGGTCTTATAAAATCAACTGGCTCAACCCCTTCCTAATAGAAAGTAAATATTTTAGAACAGGAGTTTCCTAAGAGGCTACAACTGATTGGAGCTGAGAAGGAATAGATCACCGGGTATTTTCTCTGCCAGCCCACCTCCTGTCCTGTGCCCTCTGCCTGGTGCTGCAGCTTCCCCATCCCACATCATCCTGGAACATGGATCCATTTTCTGCAAGGGTTGCTGTAGGGAAACTACTCGAGAGTTTTCAAGGATGTGGCATTTTCTAGGAAGACTTTAATCAAAAAGACAGGGGCCAAGATGAGGACCCCCATGAATAAGGGCTGCAGAGCTCAACACCTGAGAATTTAGGGGTCACACAGCGTTTTGCCTGTCCCTGCTCTCAGGCCTAGATGGTCCCACAGAGTGCTGTGAGTTTGGGCATATCCTCATTTATTCTTTTCTTTTTCTAAAGGAATGATTCGTTTTTTATTTTCTTTTTTATGCTTGTATACATTTATACAACTTTCTACAAAAGCAAGATGATATGCATCTGCTGCAGTCATTTTTTCGGGTTAACAAAATGTTCTTGTTTATTTTTTTTTATTGCTGTACAAGTCACATAACATAAAATTAACCACTTTAAAGTGTATAATTCAGTGGCATTCATTACATTCAAAATGTTTTGCAACTATCACCTCTCTCTAGTTCCAAAACATTTTAAACACCCCAAAAATGAAACCCTGTACTCATTAAGCAATCACTCCCTAATCCTCCCTCTCTCCTGCCCCTGGCAGCTTCTAATCTGTTTTCTATCTCTACAGATTTACCTCTTCTGAATATTTCATATAAATAGGATCATACAATATGTGGTCTACTATGTTTGGCTTCTTTCACTTAGCATAATGTTTTCAAGGTTCATCCATGTTCTAGCATATGTGAGAACTTCTTTCTTCTTTATTGCTGAATATTATTGCTTTGAGTGGATATACCAAATTGTATTTATACATTCATCAGTTGATTGACATTTGGGTTCTTTCCCCTTTTTGGATATTGTGAATAGTGCTGTTATGAACACTGTACAAATGTTTTTGTTCAATTACCTATTTTCACTTCTTTGGGGCATATACCTAGGAGTATAATTGCTGGGTCATATGGTAATTCTATGTTTAACTTTTTTGAGGAATTACCAAGCTGTTTTCTATAGCAGCTGTGCTATTTACATTCCCACGAGCAATGCACAAGAGTTCCAATTTCTCCACATCCTAGCCAACACTTCTTATTTACTTTTATTTTCATTTTTATTTCATGATAACCATTGTAATGGCTGGGAAGTGGTATCTCACTGTGGTTTTGATTTGCATTTACCTAATGAATACCAATGTTGAGCATGTTTTCAAATGTTTGTTGGTCATTTGTATATCTTCTTCAGAGAAATGTCTATTCAAGACTTTTGCCTATTGTTTAATTGGTTGTCTTTTTTGATATTGAGCTGTAAGAGTTTTTAAAAATATATTCTGGATTTTAGACCCTGATCAGATATATGATTTGCAAATATTTTCTCCCGTCCTGTAAGGTGTCTTTTCACTTTCTTGATAGTGTTCTTTGATGCACAAAATTTTAAACTTTTTATAAAGTTTTTTCTTTTGTTGGTTGTGCTTTTGGTATAATACCTAAGAATCCATTGCGAAATCCAAATAAAGATTTACCCCTACATTTCCTTCTAAGTGTTTTATAGTTTTAATTTTTACATTTAAATATTTGATCCATTTTCAGATAATTGCTATCTATGGTGTGAAGTAAGGGTCCAACTTAATTCTTCTGCACATAGATACCCAGTATTCCCAGCACCACTCATTGAAGAGATTATTCTTTCCCCATTGAATGGGCTTGGCACCCTGGTTAAAAATCAATTGACCTTGTAACAACTATACCACACTAATGAAAGATGATGTTAATGGGGAAATGTGGGGGAGGGGAGAAGGTGGGGTATATGGGAATCCCCCTATTTTTTCAATGTATCATTTATGGAACCTAAAGCTTCTTTAAAAATAAAATTAAAAGAATACAGAATATATTTTAAAAGATACAATGAATATGAAAAAAATCAATTGACCATAGATGTGTGGGTTTATTTCTGGATTTTCAATTCCATTCATTTATATGTTTATCTTTATGCTAGTACCATAGTGTTTTGATTACTGTATTTTTGTTGTAAGTTTTGAAATCAAGAATCGTGCATTCTCCAATTTTGCTTTACTTTTTCAAGATTGTTTTGGCTATTTGGTACTCCTTACAATTCTATAGGAATTTTAGAATCAACTTTTCCATTTCTGCAAAATAAAGGCCACTGGGATTTTTATAGGGAGGACATTGTACCTATAGATCACTTTGGAGAGTCTTAGCCCCTTAACTATTCTATGTCTTCCAATCCATGAACATGGAATTTCTTAACATTAATTTAATTTTTTAATTTCTTTCAACAATGTTTGGTAGTTTTCCATATAGAAATCTTGCACCTCTTTGGTTAAATTTATTCCTAAGTATTTTATTCTTTTGGTACTAGTGTAAATGAAAGTGTTTTCTTAATTTCATTTTCAGGTTGCTCATTGCTAGTGTAGAGAAGTAGAACTGATTTCCATGTATTCATCTTGCATCCTGAAACTATGCTGAATTTGTGTATTAGCTCTCACAGTTTTCTTTTGGATTCTTTCGAAATGTTTATATAGAAGATCATGTCATCTGTGAATAGAGAAAATTTTACTTCTTCCATTCCATTTAGATGCCTTTTATTTCCTTTTCTTGCCTAATTCCTCTGTCTAGAATTTCCCGTACAATGTTGAATAGAAGTGACAAAAGCAGGCATCCTTGACTTGTTCTTGATCTTAAGGGGAAGCTTTCAGTCTGTCACTATTGAGTGTAATGTTAGCATGTGTTTTTCATAAATGTCCTTTATCATGTTGAGTAAGTTCCCCTCTATTTCTAGTTAGTTGAATGTTTTAACGTGAAAGTGTCTTGAGTTTTGTAAAAAAAAATTTTTTTTGCATCAATTGAGATAATTGTGCATGTTTTTTCCCTTCATTTTATTAGTGTGGTGTTATTACATTGATTGATTTTCGTATGCTCAGCCTCTGTTGTAGATTGAATTCTGCCCCACCCGCCAAGTCATGTTCAAGTCCTAACCCTCAGTCCTGTGAATGTGAACTTACTTTTGAATATGATTTTTGAAGATATTATTAGTTAAGATGAGGCCATACTGGATTAGGGTGGGCTCAAATCCAATACGACTGGTGCCCTTTTAAGAAGAGGAAATTTGGACACAGAGAGACATGGCTACCTGATGGAGGCAGAGATTGAGTTATGCTGCCACAAGCCAAGGAACACCATGGATTGTTGACCAACCCCTGAAGCCAGGAGAGAGGCATAGAATGGATTCTCTCCTTTAAGAGGAAGCAAAGCACTGCTGATTCCCTAATTTTGGACTTCTAGCCTCCAGAACTGTGGGATAATAAATTTCTTTTAAGCCAACTAGTTTGTGATAGTTTGTTATAGCAGCCTTGGCAAACTAATGAAGCCACCCTTGCATTTCTGGAATAAATACCACTTGGTGATGTATAATCTTCTTAATATACTCCTGGATTTGGTTTGCTAGTATTGTGTTGAGAATTTTTGCATCTATATTCCTAAGGGGTATTGATATATAGTTTTCTTTTCGTGTGACATCTTTATCTAACCTTGCTATCAGAACAATGCTGACTTCATTGAATGAGTAAGGAAGTATTTCCTCCTCTTCTATTTTTTAGAAGAGTATGAGGAAGATCAGTTTCAATTATTCTCTCATGCTTATTAGAATTCACCAGTGAAGGATGCCATCTGGTCCCAAACCTTTTTGATTTGGGATTTTTGATTACTGATTCAATCTATTTACTTATGATAGGTCTGTTGGATTTTCTATTTTATCTTCAGTAAGTTTTGGTAGTTTGTGTGTTTCCAAGAATTTGCCCATTACATCTAATTTAACTTGTTGAAATACAAGAGTTCATAGTATTTTCTTATAATCATTTTTATTTTTCTACAGTCAGTAGTAATGTTCCCATTTTCATCTGATTTTAGTTATTTGCAACTTCTCTCTTTTTTTCTTGGCCAGTCTAGCTTAAAGGTTTGTTGATCTTTGCAAAGAACCAACTTTTGGTTTCACTGATTCTCTCTATTGTTTTTCTATTCTCTATTTCATTTATCTCTACTCTAATCTTTATTATTTCCTTCCTTCTGCTAGCTTTGGGTTTAGCTTTCTCTTCTTTTCTTCATTAATTAAGATGTAAAGTTAGGTTATTGATTTGGGATATTTTTTAAGTAGGCATGTGCAGCTACAAATTTTCCTCAGAGCACTGTTTCCACTGTATCCCATATGTTTGGGTGTGTTGTGTTTTCATTATCTTTCATCTTACATTTTCTAATTTCTTTTGTGATTTCTTCTTTAACCCATTAGTTGTTTGTATTAGTTAGCCAAAGGGGTGCTAATGTAATATACCAAAAATGGGTTGGTTTTTATAAAGGGTATTTATTTGGGGTAGAAGTTTACAGAGACCAGGCCATAAAGCATTAAGTTTCTTCTTTTATTACAGTTTATTGCCACGTGGTAGAGCAAGACAGCTGCCGGAGTTTGCCAGGGTTCAGGCTTCTGGGGTTCCTCTCTTCCCCTCCGGGCTTAGCTCCTGTTTCCTCCACAGGGTCAGCTGTAGACGATCAGGCAAACGGCTTGCTTCTCTTCTCCTGGGGCCTTCTTTCTAACATCAAAACTGCTTCTCAAAAGACTGCTTCAACTCTTCTTTGCCTTGCCTTTTATATTCGATCCCCCACCCACCAAGGGGTGGGGTTCAACGCCCTAATCCTAACCTAATCATGCCCGGATTAACAGATCAGTTTACAAGCATGATTCAATTATATTTTTGGAATTCATAATTACATCAAATTCCCCAACGGCCACATTCCACCCTCTGAATTCCAAAAATACATTATAATATTTAAAAAAACCTTAAATCAGTAACAATCCAAGTTCAAAATCATATCAAAATCATTTTAAAGAAATACAGTTTGTCTTCAGGCAAAATCCCATCTGCTGTAAACCTCTGAAATTTACAAAAACATTTAACTGCTTCCAATACACAAATGGAAAGACAAAAAATAAACATTTTCAATATTATAAGGAGAACCTGGGATGTTAAACATGAGTTATGGATCCTTTACAGTTCAGTAAACCTGCAGGACATCTTCCATTCGATTTGTGTGTGTGTGTGTGTGTGTGTACCAAGCAGTATTTTATTTACATTTATTCCCCATCAAAACCTTCTAAGGAGGATAATAATCTCATCTCCATTTTACAGATAACAAAGCTTAGCAACAGAGAACTTAACTAAAAAGTCCATGAATAAATAATTAAGAAGTGGTAAAACAAAGGCTCAATTCAGGCATTCTGATGTAGCTCCATTCGATTTTAAAGTTTGAGAGTTATTTTTAAGAAGATGTTTTTTTTCCCTTGGGGCCACATGGGAACCCACCCTTTCCACAGGCTTGCCCAATGGCCATTTTCTTTGTTCCACCCTTATTAAGCACCTGGGTGTTAACCAAGCTCTAGACCTTACCCTTCAAGAGTGTTGGGGTGATTGTCACACCTTACCCAATCTTTGGGTTAGAGTTTTTGCCTTCTTAGTACACTGAGGTGAAGACAACATTCCCCCTAACCTTTGGCATATAGGCTCAACCCTTTCAGAGCAACGAGTTGACCACCTGGCCTTCCCTAACCTTTGGCATACAGGCTCAACCCTCTCAGAGCAATGGGTTGACCACCTAGCCTTCTTTAATCTATGGGGGATGGGTACACCCCTCTCAGACCAATGGGGTGTTGACCTTAACCGCCCTAATCTTTGAGGAATGTGCTTCAACCTTCCTGCACCCTGGGGTGGCAAAACTCTTCTTGAACATCGGGTGGGGACATCCACCCTCTTCAGCTGCTGGGGAAAACTTACCCTCTCTGTATATATGGGTGGGGCTCCTCTCTTGGCCCAAGGAGATGTTTTAATCCCAGATCTCTGCTTCCACGATTTTCTTCTTAAAGCTTTTCCTCCTTCAGTCTCTCCTTTCCATGTCCTCTTTTGTCCAAGCTGACAGTGGTTTTGTTCATACAGCATTCTTAAAAACGTTGTTGGTTTAGCATGCAGGAAGCAGGGGTTCAAGCCATCAGACAGTAAGACTTTCCACAAGTCTTTTCAAGATAACTGCATCTTTAATTCTGAGTTATGAGTTCCAAGTTTAGTAAAGTCTTCAAATAGGGCATTTTCATCTGGGAATTTGATTTCCAGAAACTTTGAAGTTCCAGCATTAGTTTCTGTTTTCTTTTTGCCCAAAAGTTCAGTCCTTAGTGTATTTCTCTCATCTAGTATTTTGCTATAAGCTGCAAGGAGAAGCCAAGCCACATTCTCCAAGTTTACCTTGGAAAGTTCTTTAGCTAAATGCTCCGGTTCGCCATTTTTAAATTCTGTCTTCCATATAACACCAGGAGTTAATCTTGTTAAGTTCTCTGCAACTTTAAAACATGGATCGCCTTTCCTCCAGTTTCCAATAAAAGTTTGATCATTTACTTCTAAGGCATCATAAAAAGTTTCTTTAGCGTCCATATTACTATCAACAGTTTCTTCAAAGCGATTTAGGCCTTTTTCATCAAGCATTTCACAATTCCTCCAAAAAATACCCCTTAACCATTTATAAAACCACTCCAACATTTTGGTAATTCAAAAGCACTACCCCACTCCTGGTACCAAATTCTGTATTAGTCAGCCAAAGGGGTGCTAATGTGAAATACCAAAAATGTGTTGGTCTTTATAAAGGGTATTTATTTGGGGTAGAAGTCCACAGATACCAGGCTATAAAGCGTTAGTTTCTTCTCTCACCACAGTCCATTGCCATGTGTTAGAGCAAGACTGCTGCTGGCGTTTTCCAGGGTTCAGGCTTCTGGGGTTCCTCTCTTCCTGGGGCTGTGTTTCTCTCCGGGCTTAGCTCCTGGTTCCTCCACAGGGCCAGCTGTAGATGATCAGGCAAACGGCTTGCTTCTTTTCTCCTGGGGCCTTCTTTCTAACATCAAAACTGCTTCTCAAAAGACTGCTTCAACTCTCCTTTGCCTTGCCTTTTATATTCGATCCCCCACCCACCAAGGGGTGGGGCTCAATGCCCTAATCCTAACCTAAACATGCCCGGATTAACAGATCAGTTTACAAGCATGATTCAATTATATTTTTGGAATTCATAATTACATCAAATTCCCCAACGGCCACATTGTTTAAGAATGTGTTGTTTAATTTCCACATATTTGTGCATTTCCAGCTTTCATTCTGTTATTTATTTCTAGCTTCATTCCATTGTGGTTGGAGAAGATACTTTGTATTTCAATCTTTTTAAAAAGTTTGAGACTTGTTTTCTGGCCTGAAATATGGTCTATCTTGGATAATATTCCATGCGCATTTGAGAAGAATGTGTGCTCTGCTGCTTCTTGGTGAAGTGTCCTATATATGTCCGTTAAGTCTTGTTGGTTTATAATGTTATTCAAGTGCTCTATTTCCTTATTGATCTATTGTCTAGTTGTTCTATCCATTACTGAAAGTAGAGTATTGAAGTCTCTAACTATTACTGTAAAACTGTCTATTTCTCCCTTCAACTCTGTCAGTTTTTGCTTCATATATTTTGAGGCTCTATTGTTAGGTGTGTACATGTTTATAATTGTTATATCTTTTGTCATATTGACCCTTTTTTCAAAATATAATGTCCTTCTTTGTCTCTTGTAACAGATTTTGTCTTAAAGTCTGATTTGTCTGATATTAGTATAACTACCCCAGCTTTCTTTTGGGTACTATTTGCACTGAATATCTTTTTCCTTTCTTTCACTTTTAACTTATTTGTGGCTTTGGACCTAAAGTGAGTCTCTCACAAGGAGCATATAGTTGAATCATGTTTTTATCCATTCTGACAATTTTTGCATTTTAATTTGGTGCATTTTAAGTGATTACATATAAGGAAGGATTTGCTTCTGCCATCTTGATAGTTGTTTTCTATATGTCTTATACCTTTTCTGTTTTCAATTCCTCCGTTACTGCTTTCTTTTGTGATTATTTTTTCCTAAGTGTACCATTTTGATTCTGGTTTTAATTGTTTTTTAATTAGAGCAGCTATAGGTTTACAGAAAAATCATGAAGATGGTACAGAGTTGCCATATCACCCCACACGCAATTTCCCCTATTAATAACATTAGTTGATTCCCTTTTTTTAAAAAAAAAAAACTTTTTATTGTACTAACATAAACAACTCAAGACTTCCTATTTTAACCACTCTAAAGTATACAATTCAATAGTATTAATTACATCACAATATTGTGCTACCATCACCAATATCCATTACCCCAACTTTTCAACTTCTCAAATAGAAACTCTGCACCTATCAAGCAATAACTCCCTTTTCCCCCCTCCCCAACCCCTGGCACCCAGTTAACATATAATATACTATCTGTGTCTTTGAAATTTACCGTGAAGATATAATGTTGAGTGAAATATGCCAGACAAAAAAAGACAAATATTACATGATCTTGCTTATATTGATTCCCTTTTAATCTATTTTTCTGTATTTTTTTTTAAAAAAATAGTAGCTACCCTGGAATTACAATTAATATCCTAACCTTATAACAATGTCTATTTTTTTCCTTCATTTTTGGAGGATAGTTTTGCCCAATATAGAATTATTGATTGTCAGATAACCTGAAAAGATCGGGGCTCAGAAAATCATTTTGGACAGCATCTTTCCTGCAGAAAGTAAATATATTAGAACAGAAGTTACATAAGACTCCAAGTCTGATAGAAGGAAGAAGGAATAGATCAGTATGTTTTTTTTCCCTCTGACAACCCACCATCTCTCCTGGGCTCCCTGCCTTGTGCTTAGGCTTCATCTCACATAAATTATGGGACACAGACCTATTCTCTGTTAGGTTTGCAGTAGAGAAACTGGTTAATAAATTGCAGTGATGTGACATTTCCTAGGAGGCCTTTAAGGATACAAAATGAGGACTCCCACATAAGAGGGCTGGGGAAACCAACAACCAAGAATAGAGTGGTCACACAGAGGCTGGACAGTGGCTGCTCTCTGGCCTGGAAGTCCCAGGCAGGACTGTCAGGCAGAGCATATTCTCACTTATTCTTCAGGGTTCTCAGGGACTTGAGAATCATTGGCTTAAGAAGGGTGGCCTCAGGTCAGTAGAGAGAGAGGAGTCCCCAGTCTTGGGACCCATGCATTCAGGGTTCTGAGGTCTTGAACAGCCTTAGCCAAGTGTGGCTAACCCTGACTTAAGCCCTGGAGATCTCAAGAATGTGAGGTTCTTGTTATAATGTGAGCAGTTTCAGGGTAGCCGAGGGTAGAGTTCCCAAGAGTGGTCAGGTGCAAAGGTGAGAACTCCGACTGAGAACTGAGTAGAGCATCCTTATAGAGAAGAGGTTCCCCTCTAAGCCCCAGCCCCCTCTCAACCCAGAGAAACCCCAAGAAGAGATTGCCAGATGTGTCACCCCTCATTCCATCCCTGGGCACTCAGGGTGGTGAAGAACTTGGTCTAAGGTTGGAGAACACAAGTGGGCAGAGGGAGGTGTCCAAGATCCCACCTGAGTGGGGACTAAAGAGTTCACAGACCAGAAAGAGTGGGGTCCCAGACAGTACATCCTATGCTACCAATCCAGGGAAACCCAAAACAGGGGTGACCAGACATCGTTCAACTTTCTTTCATCTCTCAGGAAGATGAAGACCTTGGCTCGAGCACCTTGAGTCACAGATCATCAGAACCAGGATTTCCAGGTAGTGCCAGGAGTCAGGATGAGGCCAATTAGCATGTGAGGACCTCTATCCCAAAACAGTGGGGATCCCCCAGAATCCTTCCCTACTCTTGGCCTTGGGAAACCCAGGCATAGGTGTCAGTCTGAGGTGCCCCACAATTTTTCCTCAGTAGTAACAGAGAAGACAGAATCTTAGTCTAATGGAGGCAGTTCTGAGTTAGCAGAGAGGAATCTTAGGCCCTATGTTGATTCAAGCTGAGGACCCTGAATGAAGACTGAGGACTCAAAGGAGCACAGCACAGAGAGGGCCTCACTGAACTTTCAGCACTGGGTGTCCTCTGGCAGGGGTGATGGACTAAGATGCCAATTCACTTCCTACTTATGGGTCCCAGGGAGCCTTGGGTTGTCAACTTCAGAACAGCAGAGGGGAGGGGCACTAAGTGATATGATTGCCCTAAATGTGAACTGAGAGGACTTCCCCACTCCAGACATACGGAACCTCATTGCCAGCTCCTGTCATCAGCCCCAGTAGGCCCAGGCAGGGCTGGCCAGCTGCAGTCTAAGGCTACTCTAACTTCCTCCACAGGATTCTCAGGGGTCAGGCTGACCAGGAGAAAAGGAGCCTTGTGGGTTCCTAGAGCAATGACGTCAAGTAAACCTGCAAAAGCTACCTTCATTGCAGACCAGGTGGTATCTCCCTGCTGAAGGTGTGCACACCCTTTCACCCTCCCTCTTCCAGTGGACCAGCATCCACCTTCTGCTCATCCTTCTGCCTTGTGTCCCTGACCAGAGTCATTATGCTTCATGGTCAGAAGAGTAAGCTCCATGCCCATGAGAAATTCCGCCAGACATGGAGTGAGACCAGGGTCTCCAGGGTGCTTAGGCCACTGGAGCAGCAGCAGAAGAGCCCTTCCTCCTCCTCTCCTCTTTTTGTGGGTACTTCCTAAGGGTCCCCTGTTGCTGGCATTCCTCAGGAGCCTCCGACAGTCCTATCCACTACCACCCTGTTGCAGCTATTTCATGCACAAACATCTGGTGATGTTTGGCCAGGAGCCAAGGTGAGAAAAATCCAGTTCCTCTCAGGTTCCACCCTCCATGAGAACTCCTGCAAAAAAATGTTCTAACCAAGAAGGTGGGTCAGTTGATGCAGCTCCTGCTACTGCACAAATATAAATTGAAAGAGCCCATTATGGAAGCAACATGCTGAAGGTTGTCAACAAAAAGACAACCTTCCCTGAGAACTTCAGGAGAATCTCTGGAGCTGCTTTTAAGCCTTATCCTGAAGGAAGTCAAACCCACTGGTTAGTCCTATGCCCTTGTCATCAAATTAGACCTCCCCAATAAAGGGAGTCTGAGTGGTGGTGGAGTTTCCCAAGAACAGCCTCCTGATGACTCTCCTGGCCATGATCTTCATGAAGGGCAACCGCAACACCTAGGAGGAGATCTGGGAGTTCCTGAATGCCTTGGGGGTATTTGCTGGGAGGAAGCACTTGATCTTTGGGGAGCCCCGGAAGCTCCTCACCATAGATTTGGTGCAGGAAAAGTACCCGGAGTACCGGCAGGTGCCCCGCAGCGACCCTCCCCTCTATGAATTCTGTGGGGCTCCAGGGCTCACGCTGAAACCAGCAAGATGAAAGTCCTGGAGGTTTTGGCCAAGATCAATGATACCGTGCCCAGCTCCTTCCCTGCCCTGTATGAAGAGGCTTTGAGAGATGAGCAGGAGAGGGCTGCAGCTGGAGATGCAAACAGGGCTGGCATGACTGCCCTGGCCAGGGCATGGCCCAGGGCTTCGGCCAGCAGCAACTCCTGCATCAAGTGAAGTCCGAGGAACTTTCTTCACTTTGTGATTAAAGAGGGCTGTCAACCTTCTAAGGAGCTGGGGGCCAAGATGGGACTGGAAGGAAAACATTGTATATCTTCTTTTTGTTCTTTTTCTATGTTAACTTAAAGATTTATCTTTTTTGTTGTTGTTGCTTGGTACTTTTAAAATGCTGTTCCTTTTAATAGAAAGTTTTATTTAGCTTAGTATCTTTTTTAATAACATGGATCACATGCTTATTGCAACTTTTTTTCATGTATAAGTGTAAGAGGTTTGGTGATTTGTAAAACAAATTGATAGCCATTTAATTTTTTTATGGTCAAGGACAAGATAACATGGCATTAGAATAAGGATTTTCTTGGAAATATAAACAAACCACACAATAAAAAGGTTGGATCAAGAAATAGAGAAAATAAAACAGTAAAAAGTTGTGAAATCTTGGTTTGCCTAATCCTTGTAGTCTTTCTTTTTGCAAAATTGTAAGATATATACCTGGATCTGCTTAGCTTATTCAAGATTGTGGGAGAAATTAAATCATAAAGAATTTGTCTGGTTTTTCACCGTGTTTTTATTCTCCAAACATTAATTGAGCATCTGCTATTAGGAAAGCTTCATTTAAGTACTGGGGATGTTTTGACAGAGTCTAGGAGCAGCTATCATATAAGAATGAGGGTGAGATACTTGCTGTAACCATTGGGGAATTTGATATAATTGTGAATTCCAAAACTATAATTGGATCATGCTTGTAAATTGATCTGCTAATCTGGGCATGATTAAGTTATGATTAGGGCATTGACTGGGCCACATCAGTAGGGTGTTGAGCCCCACCCCTTGGTGGGTGGGGGAATCAAATATAAAAGGCAAGGCAAAGGACAGTTAAAGCAGTTTTCGAGAAGCAGTTTTGATGTTGGAAAGAAGGCCCCAGGAGAAGAGAAGTGAGCCATTCGCCTGATCATCTACAGCTGACCTTGTGGAGGAAACAGGAGCTAAGCCCGGAGAGATATGCAGCCCTGGAAAGAGAGGAACCCCAGAAGCCTGAATCCTGGCAAACACCGGCAGCTGTCTTGCTCTAACACGTGGCAATGGACTGTGGTGAGAGAAGAAACTTAACGCTTTATGGCCTGGTAACTGTGGACTTCTACCCCAAATAAATACCCTTTATAAAGACCAACCCATTTTTGGTATTTCACATTAGCACCCCTTTGGCTGACTAATACACTTGCTAAGACCTAAAGGATAAGTGGAAAGAAGGAATAAGTGAGGAGGCTCTAGATGAGAACAGTCGAGTGTAAGTGCACTGAGGCGAGGCAGTTTGGGGCCTTGGGAAACTGCAGGAAGCTCAATGAGGAGTAATTTTAAATTAGACTAATTACCGGCTAGAAGAGGTTGTGGGAACAGACAGCAGGGGCCAGACCCACAGATGGTATGACTCAGAATGGAATGGGAAACTGCTCTTAACAGTTACTTAGGGATTGTGGGTAAACGAGAGAGAAATCTCAATCAAGAGCAGGATTGGAAGTTATTTTTTGCTTTTGTCTCAGTGCAGAGAACACAGTGCACAAAGTGGGTGTTTTATATTATACATAGTGTCCAGAGAGACAGAAACAACAGTACTTATTCCCTTGAGTTAAGATACCAAGTTACGGATCTGGCTCTATTTGCCCTGGGCCAGGAGTACCAGAGCACTCTCCTTTAAGAGTAATTTTAATTAGGCTATATTGAGTGTCATTTGCAAATTCTAAGCTAGAATTAGATTTCTGGTGGTGATGAAATAAATGAAAATAAGGGTGGTTATGATGGAAGGGAGCTGGGAAGGAGGGACTATGTTGGGCTTTGACACAAATTCTGGGAGCTTTGTGTTGCACGTAATGGTAGAGGTGTACCTCACATCCACAATAAATACCATATTCACTAATGGGGAATTATTACTTACTTTTCCTTGCTAAGTCACAATTTGTCTTATTGTTTGTTTGTTTGCTTGCTTTACCTATTCTCTGACATCTCCTGGATTAAAAAAAATAGTATCAGCATGGTGAGTGGTATCATCTGGGGTCAAAATAATCATAGTAATACATGCCATTCTGTAAAATCACAATACATGTCAGGCAGGCAGTGTGCCAGGCCCTTTACATGTATTCCATATATTCCAGCTTATCAAACCCACTTCTCAGATGAGGAACCAGAGGCTCACAGTTTAGTAATGTGCCGGATTCACATGGCTAGTAAGTGGCAGGCCTGGGACTAGCCCCAGAAATGAATTCTTGAGTTTTCACTGTTCCACTCCTCCCTGCCTGAGGCACGACTCTGTGTCTCTTAATTCAATTTTCTTCTCACTACTCCAAAATGTTTCTCAGATGATTAAAAGAAGGACTTTCTGTCCAAAATGCGAGGTTAGAATACATAGCCAGAAGGCTAAGAATACCAAAATAAACGAAGGGTATGAATAAAGGAAATAAAGAGATGATATTTGTGACAATATGAATGTATGTATATGCAGTGTCAGATAACCTCAAAAGATCAGAGGCCCACAAAATCATCTGGCTCAGCCCCTTCCCTGCCTGTAGAAAATAAATCAGTTAGAACAGAAGTTACATGAGACTCCAAGTGTAGCTGAAGAGAGAAGGAATAGATCAGCGTGTGTTTTCTTTGACAGCCCACCTCCTGTCCTGACCCCCTCCTGCACCACAACTTCCCCATCTCACATCCCTCCTGGGACAGGGACCCATTTTCTGCAAGGTTTGTAATAAGGAAACTGCTGAAGAATTTGCAGTAATGGAATATTTTAGAGGAAGCTTTCATTCCAAGAGTCAAGAAGCCATATGAGGACACCCATGAGGAGTAGTGGGGAGACCAATGCCCCAGAATATTGGGTGTCACAAAGAGAATGGCCACCGCCTGCACTAAGGCTGAGAAGGTGCCAGGCAAGGTTTTCAGGCTAAGCATCTCCTCACTTATTCTTCATGGTTCTCAGGGACATGAGAGTTTGGGATTAAAGAGGATCTCTCAGGTCAGTAGAAGGATGGGAAACAGAACCTGTCAGATATTAATGGGTACTGGCGGTGGTTGGGAGGCCCTTGAAGAGGAATGAGGGAAAAACTCACCCAAAACATTGGGGACCTTGTTGAGTCAAGCCCCTGTGGTGAGCCCTTAGAGGCACCAAACTCTAGCTGGATATGGGCCATCCTGACTTCCAACTCTGGAAACTCAGGAAGTTGAGGGCCTTGTATTGAAGCTATCAGACTCAGGTCAGCAGAGGGGATATTTCCAGGTTGTTTCAGGAGCCAAGTAGAGGCTCTGAAGACATCAGGGGACATGTATCCCATATCAGCAGGGGCACTACAGAATGTCTCCCTATAGTTAGCTCTGTGAGGCCCTAGGCATAGATGTCAGTCTGATGTGCCACTCAATCCCTCTTCCAGTGTAACAGAGACAAGAGGGTCTTGGTTTGAGGGGGGCAATCCAAGACAACAGAGAGAATAATCTTTGGCTCTCCCAGAAATCAAACTGAGGACCCTAAATGATAACCTGTGGGACCACCCATCATAAGGCTTCAATCTGTTCCCAGCAGCATTCACCTTGGGAAGACCATGGGCAGGTACCACCAATAAGGTGATGGGTCATCTTTTGGGTCACAGAAATGTGGGCTTTACTATGAGGAGATAGACCTCAGTTCAAGAGATGGAGGGTCTCCAGGCACTGCCAGAAGTCAAAGCATGGACCCAGAGTGAAGACTAACGGGACCACCCACCTCTGAATACAGGTAAAAACAAAGAGTCCAGCCTTACCTCTGCTTTTAGCCCATGAAAGCCCAGGGCAGGTCTGCCAGGCTGAGGCTCCTCCATCACTTCTTTACATCAGGTCTAAGGAGATGAGATCCTTGGTCTGAGGTGCAGCTACTGGTCAGCAGAACAGAGGGATCCAGGCCTTACATGGAATCAAGTTGAGGATTTGCTTACATAAATGTTATATATATATATATATATATTTTTTTTAAAGGTGCTTAGATTACCTAAATATTACACAGAAACTACAGGGATTCCCATGTTCCCCACCTCCCAAACCTCCCACAACATCCCACACAAACATCTCCCACAAGTGTGGCCCACCACCCTCAATGGACTTACACATCCTGGGGCCTTGCCATCAACCATAGACCACAGTTCACATCGTAGACCACACTCTCTCCCACACAGTTCTGAATGGTGTGTGCTGATTTAAAATGGCCTACATCCGTTGCCACAGCGGCACTCAGGACAAACTCCAAGTCCCGAAAAAGCCCCTGTATTTCAACTGCACATCACCTCCCTTCCCCGAAAGTGTCCAGTGGCCACCAGCTCCACCTCACTGTTATAATTTCTTCCATTGCTAGGATCACCATATGTGTACAACAGAATACCATTAAGTCCACTCTAGTCCATAGTTCTTTCCCCATTCCTGAGGGGACTGGGATGGTGATGTCCACTCCACCTCCAAGTGAGAGAGGGCTTAAATCCCATGGATATGGTGGGTGGGATGATCCTGCCTGCAGATGCAGGCCCTCTCCACTCCCTGGGATGGCCATTGCCCATCGTTGTCTCCTCGCCAGCTGACTTGGATGAGTCCATTGAGCTGTAGGGTAGGAGTTGCAGCTCCACCGAGATTCCACGCACACCTGGCACATAGGTAGGCCAGAGGCTCCAGTCTCTGGAAGTATACCTAAAAACTCCAGCATCACATATAGGTTTGAATAGAAGGGACTGATGAACCATGTGCAGGGAGGACTTATTTGAGTCCAATTCTGTCACTCTCAGGAGCACAGACTCCAAAATAGAGCCCACTGATAAGGCGTCAGTCTCTGGGGCTATCCCCCATTATATAGGACCTGGGTGTCTCCAGAGCTCTCAGGAGCCCCTCTGTGTGGGGTGATATGCACTTTGATGTTCTATGAGATCCTACTGAGGTGTGCGTAAGCGTTACCTCTGGGATGACCTCCCGACTCTCTTTGAAGTCTCTTAGCCACCTGAACTCATTTGTCTTTACCTTTTCCCCCTTTTATTCAAGGTCTTTTTCCAGTCATGTTGCCAGTTGACACTTGGTATTAATCCCTCGTTTCCCGGGAGTCATGTCCCACGTTGGGGGGAAGGTAATGCATTCATATGCTGAGTTTGGCTTAGAGAGAGGCCACATTTGAGCAACAAGGAGGCTCTCAGGTGGCAACCCTTAGGCACCCTATAACAGTAAGCTAAGTTTCAGTTACAAGAGCAAAGATTCATAAGGGTAGTCATCAATAACAAGAACTCATCAGTGGGCCATCCTCTTTTGACAGACACTGTTTCTGCACTTAGAAGACTGTTGCTGCTCCCTTGGAGAATGTGGCAGAGCTCTCCAGGCTAGGAATTCAGATTCCCTCATTTATTGAGTGATTGTCCACCCACCATGACCATACCCCATCCTTTGATCATTTGAACAATTTTGTATATCTTTCATGTATATTCAGATGAACTTACTCCCATGAATCCCTCCTCCCAGACACCCCCCACCAATAATCCCCTGCAGCACCCATTGTAACTCTTCTGTGATCTAAATCTTCCATGAACATGTAGCCCATATAATTGATTGTTGTTTTTTAAAAAAGAGAATTATCAATGAAATTTTTATTTTCAAATTTCATTACAGCCAGGTGAGAAATCATCTAAGGAAAAATATATATATTCCCAGATTTGTTGAGCTTATTCAAAAATGTAGGAGAAATGACATGGTAATAAACTGCTTGCTCAATAGTAATTGAGCATCAGCTCTTTGGAAGGCTTTGCACTAGTATTGGGTATACTTATAAAAAGAATACCCTGCCCCAGCCAATAAAATTTTAGAGTCTAGTAGTAGCTATCATGTAAGGAAGAGAGTGAGATACTCGCTAAGACCTACAGGACAACTAAAAAGAAAGAGTTCAGCAGGGTGGGTGTTTATAGATGACGGCAGTCAAGTGTAAATGCCCTGAGGCAAGGTAGTTTGGGGCTCTGGGACACTGCAATCCTTCAGCTGGAGATAATTTTCAGTTAGGCTGCGTGGTGGGCTAGAAGGGGCTCTGGGAGTAGTGAGCAAGGGTCAGACCATCAGATGGTGGGTCTCAGAACTGAGAGACTAAGCCTGGAATGGAAACTACTCTTTACAGTTGTTTTGGTATTGTAGGTGAACTAGAGGGAAATTCTCAACTGGGGCAGGACTGGAAGATATCCTGTGCTCTTGTCCCAGTGCAATTGAACACAGTGCACTAACTAGGTGTTTATGCACATTATGTCCTGGTAGTTTCTAAGAAGCTACCTTGAGGTGAGATGCCAAGAATCAACTGGGCTGGCACTCTTTGCCTTGGGCTGGGAGAGCTAGATCCCATTCTACTAAAAGGGCATTCAGATTAAATTATGTTGAGTGTTATTTGGCAAACTATAAGCTAGGTTTAGATTTCTGGTTGTTAAATGATTGAAAATAGGGGTGGCTTAGATGGAAAGGTAAACGGGATGAAGGGAATCTGATATTCTTTGACACATATTCTCAGAGCTTTGAGTTTTTTATCCAGCAGAGAAAAACACCCCACATCCAAAACATGCTCAACTGACTAAAATTCTTAGTGTTTCTTGCTAAGCAGAATTTTCTTTTACTGATTTGTTGTTCCATGTCCTAGATTGCTGCATATTCTCTGAAATATCCTTGATTTAAAAATTCCCAGAAGGGAGGGTGGTAGAGGTTGGATTCAATATGATAATAGTAATAACTTCCATTCATTAAATATCCAATACATGCCAAGCATATTATTAAAATAATAATAGAAATAACTACCATTCATTAAAGACTCAATGCATGCTAGGTGCTTTACATACATTGCACACATTCCAGCAGTTCTAGAAGACCGGGCTTATCAAACCCATTTCAAAGATGGAGAACCCAAGGCTCACAGCTTGGAAATGTGCCCAATTCACAGGGCTAGTAAGTGACAGGCCTGGGACTAGCCCCCTGAACTGAATTTGTCTTGAGGTCCATTGTTCCACTCCTCCCCGCCTGAGGTAAGACTCTGTGCCTCTTAAGTCACTTTTCTTCTCAATACTCCAAAATGTTTCTCAGATGATTAAGAGTAGGACTTTATTCCCCAAATACAGGGTTAGAATACATAGCCAGAACAATAAGAATACTAAAATAAATGAAGGGTGTGAATAAAGGAAATAAAAAGATGACATTGGTGACACAATATGATCCTCTGTATATGCAGTGTCAGATAACCTCAAAAGATTGGGGCTCACAAAATCACCCTGGACAGTCTCCTCCCTTTTGGAAGAAAATAATTTAGAACAGAAGTTACATGAGACCCCAATTCTGACTGTTGAAGAGAAGGAGTTGACCGGCATAGGTTTTCTCTGATAGACCACTACCTGTCCTGGTCCCTTGTACTACAGCTTCCCCACCTCACCTGTCTCCTAGGACAGGGACCCATTCATTCTATTTGCAGTAGTAAACTATACAAGATTTTTCAGGGATTTGGCATTTCCCAGGAAGCCTTTAATCAAAGAGATAGGAGGCAAGATGTGAACCCCCATGAATGGGAAGACACCCAAAAATAGGGGGCCACACAAAGACAGGTGGGTACTTGCTCTCAGACCTAGAAGGCCCCAGGCAAGGCAGTCAGCTTGGGCATTCCTTATTTTATTTTTCAGAGTTCTCATGGAGGTGAATTGGTCCAAGGAGGGTATTACAAATCAGTAGAGGGAGGTACCCAGGTCCTTCCAGATAGCAGGGTGACTTGAAAAAGCAATATTGAGGACCACCCACTGCAAAATACTGGAATTCCTAAAGTCAAGTCCCTGTTTTCAGCCTGCCTAGGCATTAAGAAGCCGTGGATGATTGTGGCATATCCTCACTTACACCTGGGAGGTTTCTGGAAGGTGACAACCTTGATCTGAGGGGAGCTACTTTTTTGTCAGCCCAGGATGGAAACCCAGGATTGGTCTAGAGTCAATCTGAGGACCCTGAATGAAGGAAGAGGAGACAACTAAACCTATAACAGAGGGAGCTCCATAGATCCCAAATCCTGTTTTGAGCCCTGGCAGGCACCAGGCAGAGCTACCAGGCTAAGCTGACCCCTCATTTCTGC
Source organism: Tolypeutes matacus (assembly GCA_026826555.1). Classification (NCBI taxonomy): domain Eukaryota; kingdom Metazoa; phylum Chordata; class Mammalia; order Cingulata; family Chlamyphoridae; genus Tolypeutes; species Tolypeutes matacus. The sequence continues at coordinate 2,918,667 of JAKSZT010054121.1, forward strand.
CTGGAGGGTCTCAGGGAGCAGGAGGCCATGATCAAATGGGAGTGGACCCTGTTCTGCAGAGGGAAGTGTCCTAGGACCTAAATGGCATCAAGGTGAATGCTAATTAGGGGACGTCTCCCTGAAAGAAGAGGCCACTCTTCTCCCTGCCTCGGCTGTCGACCCTGTGAATCCAGGCAGGGATAGTCAGACGTGGCGCACCCGACATCCCCTCTAGAGATTCAGAGAGGTGAAGGCCTTGTTCTGAGGCTGGAGGACTCTGAGAGTAGAGCGAAGAGTCCCAGGCTCTGTGAGATATCAAGGTGAGGACCCTAACGACTAAGCGACCATCGATTACAGAGCACTGCGGTTCCATAGCCTTCCGCGCCTACTGTCAGAACCCGGAAGTTCGAAACAGCCTTGGCCGGATGTGGCTTATCCCGCCGCCTTCCACCTCTAAGGATCCAGGAACGTGAGAACCTTTCTGAGGTGGCGGCTTCTAGTCGGCGAGGGTGGAGTTCCGGGACTGGTCAGGACTCAATGTGAGGACTCTGAGTGGGTATGAGGACCCATAACGAAAGGGGGCCCACAATTTCTTACACCTGTTGTCGGTCCTGGACATAGTGATAGGACTGTGACGCTGACTTCTGCCTGAAGGGTCTTATGGAGGGGATGGCCTTGGGCTAATTTGGGATTGACCAGTTCTGCAGAGGGGGAAACCCAGACCTTGATGGGAAGCAAAGTAAACATCCACTATGAAGTCTGAGGGAACAAGCACACCATAACTGAGGGGCCTCAGAGGACCTGCTCTTTTTATCAGCTCTGTGAAACCCCAGACAACTCTCAGGAGGTGACCCCTCATTTTCTTCTGGAGAGTCCAAGGGAGGTGAGAGCCTTGGTCTCTTGGAGGGACCCCAGTTCTACAGAGGGGAGAGACCCAGAGCCCAACAGAAGTCAAATTGTGGACCCTAAATGAGGAGTGATGGGACCACCCAGCCCAGAAATTGGCATATAGCAGAGTCCCATCCATTACCTGTTTGCAGCCCTGGAGACCCAGGCATGGGGATCAGGTGTATGTGAACTCTCTTTTCCTTTTGATGGTATCAGATTGGTGAGGGTCTTGGTATGAGAGTAGGGACCTCAGATCAGCAGAGGCAGGTATCCTACACCCTACCTGATACCAAGATGAGGTCCCTGGATGAGAACCTTCCAATAAGCCCAGGACAAAGCAGGCCCCCGCAGAGCTGTCAGAACTAGGTACCCCTTGGCAGGGGTGAGGACTAAGGCATTCCTTCACTTCCTTTTAAGTAGTCCCAGGGAGATGAGGACCTAAATTTGAGGTGTAAAATTCAGAGTGACACAGGAGAGGGAGCCCAGCTCTGCCAACAGTTGATATGAAAGTCTTGAATATGAACTGAGAGGACCACTTACCCCAGAGGAGAGGGCTCCACAGGGCCTAGAACTTCCAGCCCTTGCTCTTAGCCCCAGTAAGTCCCAGGCAGAGCTGAAAGGATGCAGTCTAAAGTACACAGGATTCTCAGGGAACAGGCAGGCTGATCTGGAGAACAGGAGCCTTGTGGAGTCCTAGAGCTCTGATCTCAAGGAAACCTGCAGAGGTAACCTTTGTTACAGCCAAGGTAGTAACTGTCTTCTTAAGGTACACGCACCATGTCATCTTCCCTCCTACAGTGAGCTGTCGTTACCTGTTGCCCTGCTCACACTTCTGCCTGTTGTTCCTGTCCAGAGTCATCATGCCTCGGAGCCAGAATAGTAAGCTACAGATCCATGAGAAACATCACCAGGCAAGATGTGAGACTGAGGGTCTCAAGGGTGCTCAGGCCATGGCAGCAGCAGCAGAAGAGTCTCACTCCTCCACATCTCCTGATTTTGGATGCATTACACAGAGAAAGCCTGGAGCTAGGTCATGTGGCACTCTCCAGAAGCCTTGGAGAACCCCATACATCAGCACTGTTTCTGCAGATGTTTCATGCGCAAGATCATATGAAGGTGCCAACTGCAAAGATGGAAAAGGGGGAGATTCTTTCCAGTCACTACAGTCCACTGCACAGTCATGCCATGACCCTCTAAAAAAGAAGGTGGATGTGTTGGTGCAATTCCTGATGCACATGTATAAAATGAAAAGGCCCATTATGAAGGCAGACATGATGAAAGTTGTCAACAAAAAGTACAAGCACCGCTTCCTTGAGATCCTCAGGAGAGCTTCTTTCAGCATGGAGGTGGTCTTTGGCATAGACTTAAAAGAAGTTGATTCTACCAAACACTTCTATGCCCTTGTCAGCAAAATGGACCTCCCTAACAATGGGAGGCTGAATCGTGGCAGGGGGTTGCCAAAGACTGGTCTCCTGATGATGCTGCTTGGTGTGATTTTCATGAAAGGCAATCATGCTGCTGAGGAGGAGATCTGGGAATTCCTGAAAAAGATGAGGGTATATGAAAGGAAGAGGCATTTCATCTTTGGGGATCCCAGGAAGCTCATCATGAAGGATTTGGTGCAGGAAAAGTACCTGGAGTACCGGCAGGTATGCTACAGCGATCCTCCACGCTATGAATTCCTGTGGGGTCCAAGAGCCCATGCTGAGACCAGCAAGATGAAAATCCTGGAATTTTTGGCCAAGATCAACCATACAGTTCCCAGTGCCTTCCTGTCCCGGTATGAGGAGGCTTTGAGAGATGAGGAAGAGAGATCTGGAGTCCAAGACGCAGCCAGAGCTGGCACTACTGAAGGGTCAGGACATGTCCCAGGACCACATCCAGCATCTATCTCTTCCCCTCTTTAGTGAAGTTGAGGCAGATCCTTCGCTTTGTGGCTGAAGAGGGCAGTCAGTGTTCCAAGTAGTGGAAGGCTGGGTGGGACTGAAGGGAACACAGTGTTAAAATCTTTGTGTTCCTGTTCTATATGGGTAACTTGGATATTTATCTGTATTTTTAAACTGTTTTCTTTTTAAGCGAAGGTTTACTTAGCATTATAATCTAAGTTTATGAATGACATAGGTCATACTTATTGCTATTTATCAGGTGGAAGAGTAAGGTTTTGCTATTTTGTAAAACAAATTGTGAAACCTTCCATCTTAGCTAGTGATCTGGGCAAGATAACATGGCATTAAAATAGGCATTTCCTTGTAAATGTGAGAGAACTCCGCAGTAAAATATATGAAATAAAAAAGTAGAGGGAAAAGTAAGATTCTCAATATTTGGCTTCCCTAATCCACTTTTTGCTTAACTTTTTAAGATGTAAGAAAAATGAAATTGTAATAAATTAGACAACATGCTTACTAGCTCATTTATTCCCCAAACATTAATCAAGTATCTGCTCTTTGGAAGGCTCAGTGCTAGTATTGGGAATGATAAGTAAAGAACACTGAGCCACTGCCCATAGAATTTTAGGGTCTAGAAACAGCTATCATATAAAGAAAATGGTGATATGTACTCTAAGACCTAAAGGACAAGTAAAAAGAAGAGGTGAGGAGAGGCTGGAGATTCCAGATGAGAGGTCAAGTGTAAATTCCCCAAGGCAAGGGAGTTTGGGGCCTTGGGAAACTGCAAGTGGGAGGTAATTTTAAGTTAGGCTACATGGTGGGCTAGATGAGGCTCTGGGAGTGGTGAGCAGGGGCCAGACCCTCAGATAGTGTGTCTCAGAATTGAAAGACTAAGCTTGAAATAGAAAAGGCTGAGCTTGAAAACTGCCCTTGACAGCAACTTAGGAATTGTGGGTAAACCAGAGAGAAATCTCCAACTAGGGCGGGATTGGAAGACATCCTGTGTTCTTGTCACAGTGCATTTGAACACAATGCACTAACCAGATGCTTTATGCACATGGTGTCCAGGGACTTTCTGGGAAATAAGGGTAATACTCCCTTGAGATGCCAAAACGCTACAGGGCAATTTCTCTTTACCGTGTACTAGAAAAGCTAGAGCCTATTCCTTTAAGAGGGCATTTTAATTGGGTTATTTGAGTATGATTTGGCAAACTCCAAGTACAGTCTAGACTTTTGGTGGGAGTGCTATTAAGAAGAATAAGAGTGGCTTAGATGGAGGGGCAGTTGGGAGGGAGGGAAGTTAATGGTCCTTGACTCAAATTCTAGTAGCTTTGGGTTACATTTAACCAGGTAATTCTATCACACGTCACATTAAATGATTTATCCTCTAGTGGGTAAATATTACTTAGATTTCATTGCTAAGTGATATTTTGGATGATTTTTTATCTGTTCTAGAGCACTTCATATTCTCTACATGTCCTAGATTTTAGAAACTATCCCAAAGAGATAGGTGGTAGCATCTGGGGTCAAAATAATTGTAATAACTACCATTCCTTAAAGACCTAAAACATGCCAGGCACTGTGCTGGATGCTTGGCATAGGTTACATACATTCCAACAGTTATCCAAAATAGGACTTATTAGTTTTACTTGGCAGATGAAAAATTCACAATTTTCTAATATTCACAGAGCTGGTAATTGACAGGGCTGGGACTAAAACCCTGGTGTGAATTCCTTTAGAGCCCTCAATGTTCTACTCCTCCCAGCCTGAGACAGATTCTCTCTTTTTTTTCTTTATTTTTAACGAAGCTTTAGATTACATAAAAGTTATAAGAAAATTTAGGGGAGTCCCATATTTCCCACCCCCCTCCCCTTCCCACACTTTCCCCCCATTAACAACATCTTTCATTAGTGTGTGACATTTGTTACAATTGATGAACACATATTGAAATATTGCTACTACCCATGGTCTATAGTTTATGTTATGGTTTACACTTTGCACCGCGCAATTTTATAGGCTTTGGCAAAATGTATAATGGCCTGTATCCATCATTGCAATATCATACAGAAGAATTCCAATGCCCTAAAAATGCCCTGTGTTCCACCTATTCTTCCCTCCTCCTCCCTTCGGAACCTATGGTAACCACTAAGTTTCAATTTTTCAAGAATAAGGTACATAGTTACATGTATTAACATTGAGGGCTTGAAAACTGTTTTCTTTGATTAGGCACTGCCTATGTACTCGAGAGATTCTTGCCCCTCTATTTGAGAATGTAGCAGGACTCCCCAGGATGGGAGTTTAATATTTTCTTGTTTATTGTGGGTGTCCCCACCCACTGAGATAACACCCTATGACAAAATGAACACATTCATATTCCATAAAAGCAGGCCCCAGGTGCACCCTTTCCCACATGTCCCCCCACCCCTGAAGCCCTGCACCAGTGACCCTTACCTGCCATATTTGCCAAAAGAACATTCCCACCATTGTAGTTTCAACCATAGACCTACAAATCCCCAGAGTTCACCTGTTCCTTCCTCCAGCCCTCCCCCCAGTTCCATGGATAGTCCAACCCAATCCTTACACCCTGTTCACCCTCACATCCCTGCATCACCATCACCCCATCCACTGCCAAACCACCCCCTTCCACCTTATCATAGGTTCTGCTGAGGCAGACTCTTAAGTGAAGTCTTAATTCACTTTTCTTCTCACTACTCCAAAAAAAAAAAAGTATCTCAGATGATAAAAATTAGGACTTTGTGTCCAGAGTACTGGATTGGAATACATAGCCATAGCTAATGGAATATATATCCATTAGCATACCAAAATAAATGAGTAGTATGAATTTAAAGAAAAGTAAGGAATAATATTTGGCACAATGTGATCATCTATGTATGCAGTGTCAGATAACCTGAAAAGATCAGAGGCTCACAAGATCATCCTGAATGAACCTTCTCTGTGAAAGTAAGTCTACTAGAAAAGAAGTCACGTGAGAGGGTAAGTCTGCCTGTTGCAGAGAAGGAATAGATCAGCATGGTTTTCTCGGACAGCCCACCTCCTATCCTGGCCTCCTGCCTTGTGCTACAGCTTCCCTATCTCATATCGCTTCTATGACAGAGACCCATTCTCTTTACTGTTTGACGTAGGAAAATTGTTCAAGAGTTTGCAAGGATGTAGAATTTTGGGGGAAGCCTTTAATCAAAGAGACCAGAACCAAAATGAGGACACCTATGATGAAGGCCTGGGGAGATTAACATGCCAGGCATGACTCTTAGGCTTGGCATTCCCTCACTTATTCTTCAGGACTCTTGGGTACTTGTGAGCTTTGGCCTAAGGATTCTGACTTTAGGTCAGTAGAGGGGAGAGTACCAGGTCCTGCCAGCTATAATGTGAGGAGCCTGAACGAGGAATGAGGAATGCAGCAACCCAGAACTCCCCCATACAGTCCTGCCCCTGCTGTCTACCCTCACAGGCTCCAAATAACCGTGGCTGGATGTGACTCAACTTAACTCCAATTCAAAGGTCCCAGAAATGTGAAGACCTTACTCTGAGCCTGAGAGACTCAGGTCAGCAGAGGGAGGACTTCCAGGTTGTGCCAAGAGTCAAGGTGAGGATCCTGAAGAATTCAGAGACCACCAACCCCATATCAGCAGGAACCCCTACAGCATCCTTCAGCTCTAGAAAGCCCCAGGCATAGATGGCATTCTGAGATACCCCTTAATTCTTCCTCAAGAAGAAGGTACCTCTCAGAGCTCCCCTGATACTGGCATTATCCAGGGGCCTCAAAGAAGCACATCTACCACCACTCCTGCTGCAGCTCTTTCAGGCACACAATCTTTAGGAAGGTGCCAAGAGTCAAGAGAAAGAAATTCCACCCATGAATATAGGGGACAAAAAAGGGTCTGACAAAGTCTCTGCTTTTAGCCCATGAAGATCTAGGGCAGGCTGAGGCTTCCCCTTCATTTCTTTACATCAGATCTAAGGAGATTAGATCCTTGCTCTGAAGTGCACTCACTGGTCAGCAGAACAGAGGGTCCCAGGCCCTGCATTGAGTCAAGGTGAGGACCCTAAATGAGAACTGAGGACCCAAAGGAGCACAGCACAGAGAGTGTCCCACTGAGCTTCAGCACTGGGTGTCTCCTGGCAGGAGTGGTGGACTGAGGGGCTCATTCACTTCCTTCTTATGGGTGTCAACTTCAGAACATTAGAGGGGAGGTGCACCAAGTGATGCGAAGGTCCTGAATGTGAACTGAGAGGACTTCCCCACTCCAGAGAGATGGAACCCCACTGCCAGCTCCTGCCATCAGCCCCAGGTAGGCTGTAGTCTAAGGCTACTCTCACTTCCTCTACAGGGTTCTCGGGGGTCAGGCTGACCAGGAGAAAAGGAGCCTTGTGGGTTCCTAGAGCAGTGACGTCAAGGAAACCTGCAAAAGCCACCTTCATTACAGACCAAGTAGTTATCTATCTCCCTGATGAATTTGTGCACACTCTCTCACCCTCCCTCTTCTAGTGGGCCAACATCCATCACCCTTCTGCTCATACTCCTGTCTCCAGTCATTATGCATTGTGGTCAAAAGAGTAAGCTGTCTCTGTGTCACATTTTAATTAAGGTATGTACATTGTTCATTTAGACATAATGCTGTTGCACCCTTAAAAGACTATGGTGTAGTGTAAACATAACTTCTATATGCACCGGGGAACCAAAAAATTGTGTGACTCACTTTATTGTTGCTTTACTTCAGTGGTCTAGAACCAATCTGGCAGTATCTCTGAGATACGCCTGTATTGGCTCATGGTTTCAGAGGCTAGAAGGCTTGCTTCCTCTTGAGGGTGGGAATCTTCTGACTGGCTGGCAAACTTTTAGGTTCCTTGGCTTTTCCATCACATGGCAATGCATGTGGTGGCATCTTCACCTTTCTTTTCCAGATTCTGTTGACTTCCAGCTTCTGGCTGCTCTCTGTTGCTTCTCTTTCCATATCCAATTTCCTTTGCTTACAAGGACTTCAGCAATATTGAATTAAACTTTACTTTCATTCAGTGTGGGCAGACCTTAACTCATAATATCTTCAAAGGTCCTACTTACAAATAGATTCACACCCACAGGACCAGAGTTTGGAACCTGAACATGCATTTTGAGGGGGACATGACTCAGTCCCCAACACTAAATAACAAAAAGAAGAGATGAATCAGGGAGCTTCTAAATGAGAGTTTTCAAGTGTAAATTCTTTGTGGCAAGGCAAGTTTTGATTTTAAATTGGGCAGTATGGTGGGCTAGATGAAGCTGTGGGAGTGGTAAGCAGGTGAAGACCCTCAGATGGTATGTTGCAGAGTTGAGAGACTAAACTTGGAATGGAAAACTGCTCTTAACATTTACTTAGGAATTGTGGGTAAACCAGAGAAATCTCAACCAGGAATGGGATTGAAAGGTGTACTGTGCTTTTGCCCCTGTGCAGTAAACTCAGTGCACAAACTAAATGTTTTATGCACACCATCTCCAGGGAGTTTCTGAGAAATAAAAGTGGTATCCCTTGAGGTGAGATACCAAGATGCCACTAGGCTGCCTGTCTTTGTCCTGACCTGGGAGAGCCAGAGCCCAATCCATTGATAGAGCATTATAATAGGCCACTTTGAGTATAATTTGACACACTCCAAGGAAGGGCAAGATTTGGTGGTGGTTAAAATAATGAAAATGGGGTGGTTTTGTTGGGAGGGAAGTTATTGGTCCTTGACACAAATTCTATGAGCTTTTGGTTGCAACCAGTTGCAGAAGGCACCTGTCTTAGTTTCCCAGGCTGCTGTGACAAATACCACACAGTGGGTTGGCTAAAACAACAGGAATTTATTGTCTCATGGTGTCAGAGGCTAGAAGGCTTTCTTCCTTAAAGGGTAGGTGGCATTCCAGTGCTGGCTTTCTGCAATCCTTGGGGTTCCTTGGCTTGAACTCCTGTCACATGGCCATACCCTCTCCTTTTCCCCCCCGAGTTCCCACTGACTCCCTGTTTCTCTCTGTGACCTTCTCTGACCCTGGCTTCCAGTTTCTTCTCTTTCAAAAGCCTCCAATAATCTGGATTAAGATCCACCCTGCTTCTGTTGGACCACACCTGAACTAAAAATAACATTTTCAAGAGGTCCTATTTACGGCAGATTCGCACCCACAGGAATATTGACCAAGATTAAGAATATGACTCTTCTGGGTTATACAACCCCACCTACCACAACACCACCACACGTAAATTAAATAGCATATATTCTAATAGGGGGAAATTTTACTTAGTTTTACTTCCTAAGCAACATTGTTGACTGATTTGCTGTTCTTTGCCCCAGAGCACTGGATAGTCTCTGATATTTCCTCAATTAAAAAAAGAAATACTCCCCAATAGAGAGAGTGGTACCATCTAGGGTCAAAATGACTATAGTAGTAATCACCATTCATTAAAGACTCAATTTTGCCAATTGTTATGCAAAGTCTTTTATATTCATTACATATATTCCAACAGTCCCACAAGACAGGGTTTATCAGACTGATTTCACGGAGGAAAATTTTGCAATTTTCTCGTATTCACTTGTCTGGTAACACAGAGATAGACTAGACCCCTTATCTGCCTTCATCTAGAATGCTCAGTGTTCTACTCCTACCAACCTGAGGATGACTTTCAGTATCTTAATATACTTTTTTTTTTTTTTTAAGATTTATTTATTTACTCTCCCCCCCGCCCCCCATGGTTCTCTTGTCTGCCTGCTCATTGTTTGCTCGCCTTCTCCAAGAGGCACTGGGAACGAAACCCGGGACCTCCCACATGGGAGGGCAGTGCTCAGAGGCCTGATCCACATCTGCTCCCTGCAGGCTGCGGCATCTGCTGGCATCTAGCTCGTTGTTGTTGCGGCAGAGGCAGCGTCTGCTTGTCTTCTTTTAGGAGGCACCAGTACCCAAACCCGGGACCTCCCATGTGGTAGGTGGGCGCCCAACTGGTTGAGTCACATCTGCTTCTCAGGAATACACTTTTCTTCTTACTACTCCAAATTATATCTCAAGCAATAAAAATAAGGACCCTGTAGCCAAAGTACTAAAATCAGCCCTAAGAGAGGAAGGTTAATATGAAAATAGTGCTCAATTTGGGGATTGTCTATGGGCTTTATTTTCCTAGGATCCTCCTTCTAGCCCAAGGTTTCTTGAGAGCTGACTCTACTCAGGTGTTGCCACATGAGTCCTGATCCTGCACTTTCCCACATTACAGCATCTACCCCTGAGTCTTCCCTAGTGTGCCCTCCTGTCCAACTCTGGAACCTGATGTACTGACCAGCTCTTCACTGCTTCCCCCTCTGAAGGTTGAATCCTGCAGTCAGTGGAACAGACAGCCCAGAATCACCTGTCCTCTCCTGACCTAGAGCATTCCAAATAATTACAGACATCCCTTGGCTATCCCAGCCCTCACCTTTTAAACCCTCTGATACCAACAGGGCCTTCCACATAATTGTTCACTTTGGACAGTTAAGTTTATACACCTCTTCATCTCCTTTGGGCAGTTCCACCACACTCTCAAAGTGTTTTTCAAATGGATTGGTGAGTAGAGTCTGATTTGACACAGAATCTACTGGTTCTTGGTTTATAACCCTGAAGTTAGAGAGGTTTTTTAGAACCACCCTGATATGTGCAGTAGCATTTTAATGGGACACCTTATTTGATACTGGCTACTGATATTGGCCACTGAACACATACACCCATGAGTGAGCCTGCCTATGTGGTTAATAACCAAATCCTCCCTTGTAAGTGGTAGATGAGGAAAGACCATAGAAATTATTGTGTAAGCAAATACCTACTGGGGACAAACACCTCAAAACCCTGAAGTCCTTCTAGGATTTGGAAAAATTATTCCTTGGCAGACATGCCAGCTTTGGCTAAAAAGAAAAAAATAACTCACAATCCTTTCACTGACTCTTTACTGTATCTGCCCCAGGGGAAAACCCTGGTTTTGCAGTATGCCTAATGACACCTGTACAAGTGTTCAGACATATTCAGTCAGGTGGTGGATAGCAGAGAGTCACAAGTTAAAACTTTGACATGCCCCAAATGAAGGAGAATATTATCAGCCTATTGTGATTGTGCAGGTTCTCGCAAAGGGCAGTGCAGAAAGATGCATTTGAGTGAATAAGGGTAAACCCTTCCTACTGAGGTTTACAGGGCCCTTTTGAAAATTAGATGCTATCCTGTATTTGAAAACACATGTCACATAGTAGGCACTAGAATAATTTGGTGAGTTTCAAGAAAAATTTGGCCTTTTATTGAGCTCCTACTATGTGAGAGTTTATGGGAGAGACTGCGAAGGCTCATCCATATCATGTCTTGCTTTCCATCCATATTGTGTCTTGCCACGACAATGTGAGCAGAAGCAATGTTTGTCTCTTACAGGCTGTTTTAGTTTCCAAGCTACTAAAGCAAATACCATACAATGGGTTGGTTTACACAACAGGGATTTATTGGCTCATGGTTTTGAGACTAGAAGTCCAAAATCGAGGTGTCAGCCAGGCAGTGCTTTCTCCCTGAAGACTGTGGCATTGGGGCTGAATACTGACAACCCTTAGTCCTTGGCTTTTCTGTCACGTGGCAATGCACATGGAAGCATCTTCTCCTTTCTCTTCTGGTCCAGTCAACTTCGAACTCCTTGCTTTCCATGGCTTCTCTTTCTGTGTCCAATTTCCTTTGCTTAAAAGGATTTCAGCCATATTGGATTAAGCCTCACCTCATTAGGTTTGGGTATACCTTAACTAATAGCACCTTCAAAGTTCCTATTGACAAATGGGCTCACCCACAGAACATGAATTTTGTGGAGGACATGATTCAATCCCCAACATAGGCCAAGCCATTGGAGACCCAGTATGCCCCTTCCATGCTTTTTGTCCATTCAGCAGCAAACATGGAGATCCCATGTTGAGACGTGGAACTACATGATGGAGTCAGCCTGGATCCCTGGGTTATCTGATAGTGCAGAGCCCTTCCGAACCTACGATGGTTTTTATGCGTATGAGAAATAAGCTTTTGTTGAGTTAATCCATTCATATTCCAAGTTTTGTCTGTTGCATCAACTAGCAGTTACTTTATTTAAGCCTTTATCTGACAAATACATGCCCACTATTTCTGTTGTTAGGCTTATTTTCAGTGACAAAAGCAATAGAAGCTGTCTTAGTTTGCCACAGGGTTGTCAATGCAAAGTACCAGAAATGGATTGGCTTTTATAATGGGAAATTTATTAGGGTAAAAGCTTATAATTCCAGGGTTGTGAAAATGTCCAAATCAAGGCATCATCAGAGATGATTTTTCACCAAAGTTAGCTACTGTTGATCCTGGCATCCTGGCATCCTGCCATGTGGCAAGGCAAGATGGCAGCTGATCTCTGCCCAGGTCCCTGCCTTCCCCTCAAGGGTCACCATCTCTAAGGAGCTCAGCTGTGGGTGGTCAGGCATATGACTTGTCTCTTTCCCAGCCTCCTCTCTTAGCCTCAGCTGCTCTACTTTCTCCCTAAGCCCAGCTGTAGGCGATCACCCATATTGCTCATCTCTTCAGTCTTGAGCTGCTTTTTAGGCCCAGCCACTAGGGGGCTTTGTGCCTCAGCTTCGGCTGCTAGCAATCCTTGAGTCCTCTTTCACACAAGGTATGATCAGTGTCTTCTTTCTCCCTGTGTCTCCATTTATAGAAGGCTCCAGTAAGAGGGCGGAGACCCAACCTGAGTTACGTCTCACTGACATAGTCCAATCGAAAGCAATCTAATCAAGTGATTGAATCAAGGTGCCTTAAACGAATCTAATGAAAAAATCTAATCAAAAGATCTCACACCCACAGGAATGCATTAGTTCAAAAACATAATCTTTTTCTTGGATTCACTAAATTCAAACTATCACAGAAGTGAATATATTCTTGTTACAAAAAACTATAACAATACATATAAATGATAATCTCCTCCTTCACAATGTTCTTCCAAAATTTAGCCCTCTCCTCAGAAGTAACTACAATTAATAATCTGTTGTGTGTCATTTTAAAGCTGATTTCAGGCTTTTTCATACATATATATGCTATAAAACATATATCAAATTTTTATAACATAATGGGTAACAATGCATATATTGTCCTGACAATGGCTCTTGTCACTTAATAAAATGAATCCAGGATCTTTTCATGACAACACATAAATAAATCTACATCACTATTTTAACTACTCCCTAGAATTCTAAAATATATATGTACCATAATTAATTTAACCATTCTCCTCTTGATGACACATATGTTAGTTTCCATTTGCTGATTAAAAGGAACTGCAATCAATACCTTTGAACATGAATTCTGGGACAAATGTGCATGGTTCCTTACAGGAAAGACATTAAAAAGCAGAAATTGGTTAAAGTAAAGAGGGTGTGAAGATTATAATCTTAAAACAAATATTGCCAAATTTTCATCACAAAAATGCACTACTGATGCATATTCCCACTAATTATGTATGTAAATAGCCTACACCCTCATAGGCATATTATTTTATCATTCTTTTAAATTTTGGTTAAAACTTGGGGTGATATTGTCTCACTCTTTATGTTTCCCTGTTTTCTAGTTAGATTGAGCAGAAAATTAACTTAATCCTTCACCTATATAAATCAAGATTTCTACAGTGATGTCTTGAATACCAGTATTCCTTTAGACATTTAAAATTTGGAATGTTGTGGCAGTTTGAGATGATTTATGAATTCCAAAAAGAGAGATTATGTTTGTAAACTGGTCTGTTCCTCTGGGCATGATACCCTTTGATTGTACTGTATTAGATTCAGCTGAGATGTCATTGATTAAATTATGTTAAGATTAGGGCTTTGATTCAACCACATCAGTAGGGTTAACTCAGGTTAAGTCCCCACCCCCTTGGTGGGCTATATAAACAGACACTCACTTAAGAAGACACACAGATGAAGATACACGAAAAAAAGAGAAAGAGCTCATAGATGCCAGAGTAGAGAACTTTGTCATAACATGGAAGAGGAGAGAACTTTGATCCTGTGGCCCCAGGGAGAGATAAGCCATTCTCCTGATAGTTGCAGCTAAAGAGAACAGAGCAGCTGAGCAGCTAAGGCCTGAGAGACAAGACAGAGACTTTGCCATCTTGCTTCAACACATGGCAACTGACTTTGGTGAGAAACTAACCTTGAGTTGGATTCTTTAGGGCCTTGTGACTGTAAGCTTTTACCCCAAATAAATACCCTTTATAAAAGCCAACAGATTTCTGGTACTTTACATCAGCACCCCTTTGGCTGCCAAATCAAACGTCAACAGGACATTAGAAGCAAGGATTTTGTCAGAATGACCAGGTGCCTGGGAATGGGTCCAGACAAGACACCCTCAACTAGTGAGGGGCATCAGGTGGATCCAGGGGGAGAGCAACTTTCAGAGTCCATGAGAGAGACCATATGCACATTTAAGTCCAGGGAACTCAGGGTTCTGAATCCAGAGTTCAGCATCAGGTGGGGAAGGAACTAGAAGGAGAGAAGGTAGGAATCTGATGGAGGTCCAGGACAACTTCCATGAATAGCTTGGGAAATCTATGAATCATCACTACCAACTGTAAGTTGTAGAGTCATCTGAGTGAGCACGTCTACGGGAGGAAAGGACCAGAGATATTCCATGCATCCCACCCTTCCTTAGAATCCCCCTTGCCTACTTTCAGGCAGACTATAGCTGGCTCCTCTACATCACCCCATTGATGTTAATGAATTCTGGGAAAGCTACATCTTTTGGCTATCCTAGGGGTTCCATACATTCTTGGAAGTTTTCCAAGGCTTGTAGCTGTCATGATGTCTCCTGGGGACTGATATTTCTTCCTCTGTGGAAAGTGGCCCTCCTCGCCTGAGGTTGGGCTATGTGAGTGGGCAGGATTGGTGAGTGGCGTCCTTTGTCCAAGGATGAGCTTATACCCATCAATACCCAGATACATATCTGCTCTAAATACTATGTCTGTTCTTGGAAGCTGGCAGTTTGCAGTAACTCAAGTTTCTCATGACATACAGAGCAAGGAGCTGGAGGTAATCTTGGACCCAGGTGTCTGGAGGCTGGACTACAAGATGCATTCTATATCTAACTGGTACCCAGTAGTTGTAAAAATTTAGACATTGGATCTCTTATTCCAATTGAAACCTTCTCCAGAAATCCAATCCATGAACATAAGGAAGACCCAGCAGTCTGGGTAAAGTGGGGACTGCAAGTCCAGAGTCCTTCCTACTCAGCATCTCTTCTTCCCCATGGGGCAGTGCACCCTGACATGCATCCACATAACTCTAGGGTTCCCCCTGAGCACTGCTAGGAAAGCTCAGAGCTAGAAGAGCCTTCCTCAGACACAGATTTTATCCTGCTCCTGCACAGGCATCTGTCTCTGTGAACTCCATTCTTCCCAATACACTGAATCCCAGTTTTGTTGCTTTGTTTTCCAACACTGTCAACAGCATGTGGGCCCCCAATTTGTGCACCCCCATCATACCTTACCATACAATTTTTTGTTTCCCCAACTCCTTACTGCCCAATTACCCTGACTTGGACATGCATAGGCACCTACTGTCCTAACCACTCATCTATTCTCTAGTTTCAGAACCTTCTTTATTTTCTCTCCAATCCACCATCCTCAGTATTTCTCAAAGACTAGTCTTTCCTGCTGACCCCAATCCCTGTGTCTGCTCTTTTCCTAGCTCACTTCAAACTTTGGTTGGGTAAAAGAACTCTCCTACTCCCTTTACCTAGTAGCCTCTTAGTATCTAAGAACACCTTCTCTGCCTTGTCATCCATGTTTCTTTCTCTTGAAAATATTCTCAGTTCACTCCATGTATACAGACCCTCACCAAGTGCAGGAGGCTTGGTTCACTTTACCTTCATCTGTTGCCTCTCCTTCTTCAATGTGGCACACAATTCCATTGATTGTTGTTCAGATTGCTTAAAATCTCAACTAAATCTACTAAATTAAGTAAAGCTTAATTCCCTTTGGGATCACAAGCTGAAGTAGCTCTTATGTGAATTCCTGCTTCAAGGCACAGAGAGGAATAATTTGTGTCTGGTGTTCACAGACATAGTGTTTGCACTTTAAATAATGAGAGGTTTCTTAAAAGCCTGGTGTTATTTGGCTTGCCTGATCAACAGCACCTCCGGTATTAAGAGGAAAAAGTTAGCACTACCCATTTGTTGGGCATTGAACCCATGAAAGACATGAAGTTCATCCAATTCTTATGAGCGTGGATCCATTTGTAAATAAGACCTTTGAAAGATGTTATTATTAGTTAAGGTATGGCCAAATTGAATCAAAGTGTGCTTTTATCCATATTACTGGAGGCCTTATAAAGACAGGAAATTTGGGCCCAGTCAGAGAAAGCCACAGGGAGAAGCTAGAAGCCAGATGGAGGCAGAAACTAGAAAAGCAGACAGAGAGAAAAATCACCATGTGACAGAGGACTGCCATCACCAGAATGTTACTACTCTGGAAGAAAACATAGCCTTGCCAACATCTTGAAACTTGGACTCCTAGATGAATATCTTGAACTTTGAACTTCCAAACCATGAGAAAGTAAATTCTTGTTATTTAAGCCAACTGATTGTGTGGTATTTCTCATAGCAGCCCTGGCAAACTAAGACACCATTAGAACTCATAATATAAGCTGCCCCCAGCCTTTGGGCTGTTGTCATACATTATACTTCAACACGTTATTAACCCCACCATAGATTGCTATTATTTTCACTTTAAACAATTATCTTTGAAAGACATTCAAATAATAAAGAAAAAAGTATTTTATATTTACCTATTTCGTTAACATTTCCAGTTCTCTCCATTGCCCTGTAAAGAACCAGATTTCAATCTAGTGTCATTTTCCTTCTGCCTGGAAGACTTCTTTTAATATTTCTTGTAGTGAACATCTGTTGTTGCTGAATTCTATCAGAATTAGTATTTTTGAAAAATTCTTTATTTCATCTTTGTTTCTGAAAGGTGTATTCCCTGAATATAGGATTTGAAGTTGATTTTTTTCAGTACTTTAAAGATGTTACACTACTGTGTTCTAGCTTACATTGTTTTTGAAGATAAATCTGCTATCATCTGTATGTTTGTTACTCTGAAAGTAAAATGTCTTTACCTCTGTTTACTTTTTTTAAAGTTCTTTGCAGTTTATTGGGTATTCTTTTTGGGGGGTGGGTGAAGAGGGGAGGATTTTTTATTTTTTTTATTAGAGAAGTTATAGGCTTGCAGAAAATATAGAGTTCCCATACACCCCACCACCACAGTTTTCCCTTTTATTAATATTTGGCAATAGTGTGGTAAATTTCTTATAATTCATGAAAAATACTATTATAATTGTACAATTAACTATAATCCATAGTTTACATTAGGATTCATTGTTTGTGTGGTACAGTCATACATTTTAAAAACAATTTATTCTAGTAACATATATACAACCTAAAATTTCCCCTTGTAACCACATTCAAATATACAATTCAGTGGTGTTAATTGCATTCACAATTTTGTGCTACCATCACCATCATCCACTACCGAAAGTTTTCCATCACCCCAAACAGAAAGTCTGTAACAATTAAGCATTTTTTTTTTTTTTTTTTTTTTTAAAGATTTTATTTATTTATTCATTTATCCCCCCCCCTTGCTGCTTGTGCTCGCTGGGTCAGCTAACCACGCCGTGTGGGCGGGCTTGCCTTCACCAGGAGGCCCCGGGAACCGAACCCGGGGCCTCCCATATGGTAAACGGGAGCCCTACTGATTGAGCCACAGCCGCTTCCCCACAATTAAGCATTAACACTCCATTCCCTACCCCCACCATGGCTCTTGGTAACCTGTATTCTAATTTTTGAGTCTATGAATTTGCTTATTCTAATTATTTCACTTCAGTGAGCTCACACAATATTTGTCCTTTTGTGTTTGGCTTATGCCACCCAAAATGATGTGTTCAAGGTTCTTTGATATTTTTGTATGTATCAGAACTTCATTCCTTTTAATGGATGGATAATATTCCATTGCATGCATGTACCACATGCTGTTTATCCGTTCATCAGTTGATGGACACTTGGATTTCTTCTAACTTTTGGCACTTGTGAATAATGATGCTATGGACTTTGGTGTGCAACTATCTGTTTGAGTCCCTGCTTTCAATTCTTTTGGTTATATACTTAAAAGTGGGATTGCTGGGTCAAATGGGAATTCTATACTTAATATTCTGAGGAACTGCTAAATTGTTTTCCACAGCAGCTGCACCATTTTGCATTCCCACCAAAAATGAATGAGTTTCCTATTCTCCACATCTTTTCCAACACTTGCTTTCTTTTTTTTTTTTTTTTTTTTTTTTTTGAGGTACCGGGACTTCATAAGTGGGAAGCCAGTGCTCAAACACTGAGCCACATCGGCTTCCCTGAGTTGGCTTTTTCATTTGATTGCTTGTTGTTTGTCTTTTGTTTTTAGGAGGTACTGGGAACCCAACCTGGGACCACCCACATGGGAAGCAGGCGCTCAGCTGCTTGAGCCACATCCACTCTCCCTTTTAAAATAGTAGTCATTCTAATGGACATGAAATGGTATCTCATTTGGTTTTGGTTTGCATTTCCCTAATATTGCGTATGTTTTCACGATCATATCAATGGACACAGAAAAGGCATGTGATGAAATCCAGCACCCTTTCTTGATAAAAGAAACTAGGAAAAGAAGGAAACTTTCTCCACATGATAAAGGGCATATATGAAAAACCCACTGCTAACATCATACACAATTTTGAAAGGCTGAGAATTTTCTCCCCTAGGTCAGGAACAAGACAAGGATCACTGTCATTACTATATTACCCAATATTTTACTGGAAGTTCTAGCTAGAGCAATTAGGCAAGAGAAAGAAATAAAAGACACCAAATTAGAAAAGCAGAAGTAAAACTTTCCCTATTTTCAGATGATGTGAATATATATATATATATAAAATCCTGAAAAATCCACAACAAAGCGACTAGAGCTAATACGTGAATTCAGCAAAGTGGTGAGATTCGAGATAAATGTGGAAGACTCAGGAGTGTTTCTATATACTAGTAATGTATAATCTGAAGAAGAAATCAAGAAAGAATTCCATTTATAATAGCAACTAAAAGAATCAAATATCTAGGCATGAATTTGGTCAATTAAATAAAAGACATGTACACGGAAAACTACAAAACTTTGCTGAAACTAATAAAAGAAGACCTAAATAAACGGCTCCTTGCTGGGTGTCCAATATCTTGAGCAACTTTTTCATATATTTTGTCTGTGTGTTTTTGTTGTTTCTGGTGGGAGGGTAGATCTGGTCCCTATTACTCCATCTTGGCTGGAGGCAGAAATTCTTACAGATTAACTTCTTTTCCTTAGAACATCTCAATGCCTTTAATAAGAGAAGGTACATTGTTAATTCTCACAAATGAAATGTAGTGTGTGTTGGACATAGGAAAGGCAGGAAGTGCAGAATTATATTCTAGATATTTATCAACTCATTTTAATAATTCTTATTTCACAATAGTTTTTGAATTTTTCCTTTCTTTTTTACTCCTATTGTCATCTGAACAGATCAGGCCCTTGTTACCTGAACTAATACATTTCCTCTTGGATGTATTTCCATTGTGTCTCCCTCTAATCCATCTGACCAGATGGCAAACAGAAGGAAGATTAGCATCATTAAATTGGAGGCTGGATAGCAAATAGACATTGACCTAGCTGCTTAAGGCTCCCTAGGTGTGGACACAGAAAGAACTTGCCAGAGCTGAGCTCAGTGGCTTGCCATGTCTATTCACTTCCCGTCTAAGTGGCCTCTCCCATTGGTCCATTCCTCAGTCTGCAAAATATTAGTCAATTTTGAGAGGTAGAGGGCATCAACTAGACCATGTATTCTTTTTTTTTTTTTTTTTTTTTTTTAGGAGGTACCAGGGATTGAACCTGATACCTTGTATATGGGAAGCAGGTGCTCAACCACTGAGCCACACCCACTCCCTGACCATGCAGTCTTTTGAGTTTGCCACTTTTCCCCCATTCTACCTTGCTGAGGTGTGGATAAAGCCCTTGGCAAAAAAGTAAAGAAATGTAAAATGTATTAACTCACTCCAGGTTCCTACCAAACTTATTATGTCCATTAATGTTCTACACAACAACATCTTGTGGCAAGTAAGTTTTTATTCTATACATCTAGTATAGACCTAGGAAATTAATTTTTTAAGTTGCTCTTCTATATTTTGTTACTTACAAAGATTTCTTATAAAATGACTAAGCTATACAAAAGAGGGGAAGGGGGAGGAATGGAATTTGTGTGATCTACCTAGAGACTTTCAGATGCTCTTTTTGAGCAATTTAAAAAAAAAATGGATAAGTGTGGTAGTTTGAATTATGTACCTCAGAAAAAACATCATGTTCTTAATCATAATTCATTCCTGTGTGTGTTAACCCATTGTAAATAGGATCTCCTGAAGATATTATTTTTAGTTAAAGTGTGGTCCAACTGAATGAGGTTGGGTCTTAATCTGGATTACTGGAGGCCTTTATAAGAAGAAATTCAGAAATAAAAAGAGAAAGCCACAGCAGGGAACTAGAAGCTAGAAGTCAATGGAACCCAGAAGAAAGGGGAGAGATGGGAAAGTCAAGGAACCCAAGGATTTCCAAGCAGCCAGAACGTTACTGACCCCAGGAGGAAAACCCTTCCAGCCTCTGAAACAGTGAGACAATCAGTTCCCATTGTTTAAGCCACCCCATTGTGTGGTATTTGTCATAGCAGTCGTGAAACTAAAACAATAAGCAAATGACACATCTCATAATGTAGTGGAAAAGGAAATATATGTTTAAGCAGTTTTTATACCCAAACTGATTTCCACTTGAGGGTTGTTTATTGAAGAAATTTATATTGAGTACTCACTATATGCCTACCCTGTGCCCCTATAAAACATATATTTTGTAAAAATGCATGATTTCAGTTAATGCATTTTTTTTTCTACTGATTCCTTCAGATTTTTTGAGAATATGGTCTAGATCAGGGGTTCTTAACCAGGGGTCCACAGACCCAGGTCCATAGAAAGATTTTAGGGGGTGTGTGAGCTTGAATTGAAATTCATAAAAACATTATTCTTGTGGGGACGTGTTGGTATGGGTGTGATATATTTATTAAATAATACACAGTAGAGTGTGGACTTAGTAAGGGGTCAGTGGTTTTCACCTGACTCGCAAAGGGGTCCGTGGAACAAAAAAGGTTAAGAAAAGAACCCTTGGTCTAGATCTATGGTGTCTAATACTGTAGCCACTAGTCACAATGAGCACTTGAAATGTAGCTATTCCAAATTGAGATGTACTATAAGTGTAAAATACTCTTTGGGTTTCAGAGATTT
The DNA here is from genome assembly GCA_026826555.1 of Tolypeutes matacus. NCBI lineage: Eukaryota > Metazoa > Chordata > Mammalia > Cingulata > Chlamyphoridae > Tolypeutes > Tolypeutes matacus. The sequence continues at coordinate 2,939,799 of JAKSZT010054121.1, forward strand.
CATAGCAAAAAAATAATATACAATATCTCATTAATTATTTTACGTAGATTACAAGTTGAAATGATAGCATTTAGGGTGTATTTGGCTAAATAAAATGTGTAATTTAAATGACTTTCATCTATTTCTTATTTAATGTGGCTACTAGAAAGTTTAAGATTACACATGTAGCTTACGTTAAATTTCTCTTGGACAGTGCTGGTCTAGTTCTTGCTTTTTCAGCAAATTTTAGGCCACTTTTTCCTCAAAGAATGAGAAGACAATAATGTTTTCAAAGTTATTAATAATGATCAGGACGTTCCTACCGCTAATAAATAGTAAGTATGTAGATAGGTCACTTCCTTCTAGGTCTTCCTCATCAGAACAGAAGGAAAGGCTGGATGATTGTTAGATAATATATAGTAAGGGTCAAGGGGGCTCTAAGTATTTAAATAGTCCCATAACTTTTAAACACCCAAGACATAGACAATTTACTGTGAATGAATGAATGAATGAATGAAGAGAACAAGGAATCAATACATTTTAAAAGGCCAATAAATATTTTTAAACTTCACTACTAAAAAATTTAATGAATACCATTTCTTGCATATAAAATGGAAAATATATTTTAAAATAATACCTAATACTAGTGAAAGGATACAGTGAGATTATCGCCATGTATAAAGTGCTTTAGAAAATAATCTTAAACTTTGTCCAAACAATTCTACTTTTAGCAATTTATCCCAAGGTACTAATCAGAGATAGGCATATAACTTAATATATAAGGATGCTCATTGAAGCCAAGCAAGAGCCAAAGCAAAGATGAGGAGAAAAACATTATAAGCAGGTGACTGCTGCCGATAGGCTGGTCTGAGGGAATATATGAGCCTCTCTTTTGGTAACTCTCCAGAATAACTAGGGGACTCTTGGAGATGTCCATTGTTACTGATTGGGCAAGCAGAAAGATTCAAGTTATTATAATTTGCACTTAAGTGTAGATATGACTCCATTTTCTAGTGATAGGGTGGTGATATCAGGGAAAATGGAGATTGCCTGTGTAAACACATGCATTTACACTGACATACATATCAATATGTATACATATATATATAGATTTAAAGAAATGAGTGAAATGCACTATGATAGATTCAATTATTGTCCCGTCTTTCAATTCTCCCTACATCCCCATTCTTGCCATGGCTTCATTGTGGGCAGAATGCACTTTCCCATTTATTTTCTTTGGATTTATTCATGTGACTTGCTTTGACCAATTGTTATGACTCAAGTAGGGGCTTGAAATGTGTTTGTGAATTGGGACATGCGCTCTTGCACTTCTGCCATCACCATTAGAAAAAGTCCCAGCCAACCTATAGCATGAAGTAGAACAATTCCAGCCAACCTGTAGGTCCTTGAGAAAAAGTGGTTGTTCTCTTAAGATGCTGAGTTTTGTGATTATTCATGAGGCCCCAGGATCTAACTGATAAGTACCTCAAGGGCTGGCAATGGTTACAAGCAATGTATATTTTCATTTTTAATGTTCTCCTTTATTTTCCACAAGGAACTGATATTATTATTAAAAATAATTAACACTTTGAAAGGTATAGGAAATTCCAATTATAGATGTTAAGGAGGTCTTAAAATGAGGAAAAGAAGTAATATTTTACAAAAGAATAATATCTTATGGTTATTTCACCTATAAGATGCAGAAAAAGTAATGATTATCCATATACTATATCCTCTAAAGATGGTAGATTAACAAAGATCAAATTTACATCAGAGAATAAGTCCCTGAAAGTTCATGGTTTGCTATATAATTCACAGAGCATAGTTATCTCACACCATCTAGAAAGGCAATATGCAGTACTTAAGAGCAGGGGATTCTGGAAACCAGATACCTGGTATTTGAATCCTGGATCTACCACTTTCTAGCTATGTGATCTTGAGTAAATTATTTAATTTCTCCATGCCTCTTTTCTCATCTGTAAAAGTGGAATAATAATAGTACCTAACTATAGGATTATTTTGAGGGTTAAATGTAAGACATTTAGAACAATCCCAATAAATTCATAAGTACTAAGTATATGTTAACTATTATTTTATTAACAAAGCATTTTGCATGTTGAGGAATTAATTGACACTTAATACAGAGAGAATAGGCCCTATAAATAACCTTAACACTTCAAAACCTAAATTTAGAAATAATAACCTCTAACAGAGGGTTGGTCACATCTATAGTCCCTAAAACATTTCATATTAATTAAGTCAATGAAAAGGCATTAATGTTTCAAAAGTTCAGTCATGGTTATTAGAAAAAAGTATTAGCCTTAGTACCTCATTCCCCATTATATACAGTAAATGAGGTGCTTCAACAGGGAACCATTATATTTTCTGTCATTAGTAGATAGTTAAATTATGAAGAGCTGAGGAATTTAACTTTGGCCACATTTGGACTGTAAAGATAGTTTGGTATCCAAGGATACCTCAATGTTTTTTTATTCATATGATTATCTTTCTTGAGAGTAATATGGAAGAAGGATTGTAACATGTTAGAAGTGCTGTGTAATCAAAATATTTCACTTTGGGGTCCAATCCTTAAACTTTAATGTCCTCAAGGCTTCTGTCGTTGGCTCTTTTCTGTTTTTGTTACATAAACTCTCCTTGAAGATGTCATTACTCCCATGGCTTCAACCATTACCTAGATGCTGGTATCTCTCAAGTCAAAATTTCCAGTGTTTCTGTTTATCAGTCAGCCTATAGGACACATCCACTTAGATATCTGTCAGGTACTTCAAATGGAACCTTCTCCAAAACTGAACTCCTAATTTTCTCCTCGCCACCCTGCCCCTCCTTTTTATATTTCTCCCTAAGAGAAGAACATACCACCATGCTCTCAGTTACCCTTTTCAGAAGGCTGAGAATCATTAGCCCCAACATATTTCTGATATTCAGTCTTTCACTGAGATCTATCACACAATAATGCTACATAATAAGCCACCCCAAAACTCAATGGCACCCAACAATATACATTTATTCTCATAATCACAGGTCTGTGGGGTTTTTGGAAAACTGATTCAGGCTGTGGATCTTCAGATTTGGTTTAGATCTACCATGCCTGTGTTAATTCTGAGGCCCAGGCTGGAGGGACATCAACTGACTCGGGGTAGTTTTTCTCATGATCACTGGAGCCCAAGGGGGCCAAGCCAAGTTGTGCAAGTGCATTCCAAGGCTCTGTTCACATCATATCCACTAACATTCTATTGACCAAAGCAAGTCACATTGCCAAGCCTGATGTCAGAGGGGCAGGGAAATACACACTGCCCAAGATGAAGCCATAAGAAGGTGTGTATGTGCAATGTTATTACAGGGCAGTGAAGAATAGAGATCAGTTATTCAACCCACCACAATCTGATCATATCGCTCAAACTTGTTCCATCCTCTCCATCTCACCAATGCCTCAGTTTATCCCTCTTAATTTCTCCCCACATTAATGAATAACTACAACTATTCAATGTGATTCCATTCTTGATCCCACCGAATGCATTATTCACACACACATTGGAGTCATCTTTATGCAATGCAAATTAGATTTCTACTTTCACACTTAAAATATTTAGCTGTGAATTATGACAAAATATATATTCCTTAGCATGTCATATAAGACCAGCCTTGTCCTGGATTTAGCCTCCTTTCAACATTTCTTAACCCATGTGTGACAGTTTGAAGTTATGTGAATCCCAGAAAAGATCATATTCTTTAAACTAATCCATTCCTGTGGGTTTGGGACCCTTTGGTTGCATTAGATTCAGTTAAGGGAACTTTTGATTAGATGGATTTTTATTAGATCACTTTAGGGCCTTTGATTGGACTATGTCAATGAGGCATGACCTTGGTTAGGTCTCCACACTCTTGATGGAGTCTTAAATAAATATCACTAGTGCCTAAAAATGCCTGGAATATAGTTGATGCTAAAAATAAGTGTTTGGTAAAATAATAATTGTAAAAGACATTAATCCTGGCAATATTATTTCTTACTATATTTTGCCAGCCTAATAAATTAATTTATGTAAGAAATTATTTGAACAGGTTGGCCTGTGAGCTGCTTCTGAAACTCTGACAAAGTACCATTTTTCTTATGTGCCTTTTGCTGTATATCACAGCTTTTCTCATGCAGGTTTTATCTTGCTTCTAATATCTAGCATAATCTCTACTCAGGTTATTATCCTAAAAATCGCATCTCTGATGGCTTGTTAAATTAGAACAAATTCAAAGGGAAAGAAAATGGATATTTCTTGCATCTCATATGGAAGAAAAAGCTCCTAAACAAACGTTTATTGGGCGCCAACTATATTTTAGGGAATTTATAGGAATGGAAACAAACCAGTACAGTATATCTCTATGGCTCAGCATGGTAGTGTGGGAAGAACATCAGTTTCAGAGACATTTAGTCTGAGTTCTGTATATCAACTTTGCCACTGTCATTTATTTAATAAAAACTTTGGAGGTATCCACTACATGCCAGTCACTATACTAGTGGATACAGAGGTGAAAAAAATAGTCCAATGGGAAAGTTGGGTATGATAGAAATTATTACTTACACATATTCAGTTTTCCTCTACTTCTGAGCAAATAGAAAAATTGCACTTCCTTTTCCTTTTTAAAGTTAGGTTTGGCGAAATGACATGTTTTGTCCAAATGAAATAGGGGTATGTGTCACTTCCATGAGGACACATTTTGTTGCTAGTGCTCGACTGTTCAGCCCTCTCTTACCTGACTCTACCAATCATGGAAACAAAAGGTGAGACAGCAATGTCATAAGCTATTGCAACTCCTGTCAGCATGGATCCCTGATAACTACCATGAGCAGGACCCTCCTGCTGATGTGCTTTGAAGATATAGCATCAGAAAAAAAATTCTTTGTGTTTCAAGCCTCTGATATTTGGGGGATGTTTGTAACAACAGTATAACCTAGACTAACCTTATAGATACAATATGCATAGAGTAAGTAATGAGGAGTAGAAGATTATAACAAAAGGAAAGGCACAGGGTGCCATTGAAATTAATGACAGAAGGAATGACCACTGGATGGTAGTTTAGAGAAGACTTCCTTGAGGGAATAATGTTAAACTTTGGGATAACAATGCAATCGTTAACCAAGTGAAGAATGTTAAATGGAAAAGTAAAGGCTGAGGATTAAATAATCTGATATATTAAATGTGCCTTATAGTAAATGATTAATAAATACTAGTTCCTTTTTCTCATAATATACAAATTGGTTTCTGCCAAAATATTTCTTTGTTATTCACTAGACATGTGTGCACTGGCCTGATTGTTACTGTGAGGGTATTTTGTGGACTTAAATAATCAGTAACTTGATTGCATTTATGACTGATTACATCTGCAAACAGCTAGGCGATTGCTTTCAACAATGAGAGAAGTCTCATCCAATCAGTTGAAGACCTTAAAAGGAGAAGTGATGGTTTTAGTAGTCAGAGGGAAGAATTTCCATCTCACCTTCAGCCAGCCAGCATCTCCTGGGCAATCTATCAAAAACCTTCATCGGAATTCCCAGCTTGCAGCCTGCCCTAAGGAATTTGAACTTGCCCATCCCCACAGGGGTGTGAGCCAATTCTTATTTTTAAAATCTCATAATTTGTATATTATACACACACACACACACACACACATATCTCCTGTTGGTTCTGTTTCCCTAGAGAACTCTGACTAATACAGCAGGTCCTACACCTGTCAATTCTTCTCAATCTCTCCCAGTAGCCACCTTTGGCCTTGAACTAGAAGATAATGCTATCCCCTTTAATTGCCTGCAGGAAAAAAATCCACTTCTACTACATAGCTACAAACTAGCCTTAAAGAATCTTAAATGGCTTCTTCTTTTTAAGAAATTTTAAGCATAACTGCCAAAGAGCAGTCTTCTTGAATCACCACAAACACTTCAAGCTCAAAATGTCAAAACAGAACTTATGGGCTCTCCCGCAGACCAGGGTCTCCTCTAGTACTCATTTCAGTAAAAAGCCCTACTATCTAGCCTGTCACTAATATCTGAAACCCAGGCATCAATCCTCTCCTTTACCCTCCCACTTTATAATCAAGCACCAAGACCTATGGATTCTACTCTTAAATCTTACTTAAAATCTTCCCACATATCTTAATTTCCACCAAATTGTCCTCACCATCACTACTCTCTTTGATTTCATTTGCCTTCTAACTGATTTCCCTTCATCTGCACCCATGTATCCCCTCCAATCCTTTCTTCCTGGAGAAACAGCTTGAGTCAAATCTCAAGTTCAGGTGTTGGCAAATGTTTCTGTAAAGAACTAGATAGTAAATATTTTAGGCTTTGTGGGCCACATGGTCTCTGTTGCAACTATTCAACTCTGCCTTTGTAGCACAAAAGCAGCCTTAGACTATATGTAAACAAATAGGCATGGGCATGTTCCAATAAAACTTTATTTACAAAAACAGATGGTCAAATTTAGCTTGTGGGCCATAGTTTGTTGACCACTGCTCTAGACACGCTGTGTGTGTTTGTCCCACACAAGTCTCTTCTTCTCTCAAGCCCTCCACACTTACTGCTTCCTCTTTCTGGAATATTCTTTCCTCCTTTCTTTCCTTATTTCTCTTCCATCTTTTAGCCTCAGCTGAAGTATCATTGCATTAGGAAATCTTTTTTACTTCACTCTCAACTACTATAGTTCCCTTTCTATATGCTCTCAAAACACCCTATGCTTTCTCTCTGTAGCACTTTTACAATTATATTTAAAATTATATTTAAATAATGATCTGTATAATTATTTGTTTAAAATCTCCCTCTGTGTCAGGGATTGTATTCACTGCTGGTTCCAAAAGCATCAAACAAAATTCCCTAACCCAGAGTAGGTGCTCAGTAAGTATTTATAAAATGATTGATGGAATGAATAAGTGAATGAATGAATCAATGATAGAATGCTTAGACCTGAAATTTTACTTTTGTACCAACAAGGCAGTGGACCAACAAGGCTCTGAGCACGTTTCTTCATCAATGTGATTTAATTGGCCGTAGTGTAAAATCCCATAGCTAATCGTTCCAGCCGAAAGGGTATTTAGAGTAATGTACTAGTTTATCAATGACTGTGGAGAAACAGCCTGAGTCATGAAGTCCTACTACCAAATGAACACCATTAGTCATGAGATTTTTAAAATAGATTTATTTATTTACTTTATTTACCCACCCCCCACCCCCCGCCAGATGGTTCTCTTGTCTGTCTGCTCATTGTTCGCCTTCTCCAGGAGACACCGGGAACTGAACCCGAGAACCCCCACATGGGAGGCAAGTGCCCAACGGCCAGAGCCACATCTGCTCCCTGCAGGCTGCGGCATCTGCTGGCTTGTGGCATCTGCTTGTTTAGGTGTCTGCTCGTTGCTCATTGCAGCGGGCGTGGCGTCTAGCTTATTGCAGTGGGTGCAGCCGTCTAGCTCATTGCGGCAGGTGCAGGCATCTACTCTTCTTCTTTAGGAGGCACTGGGACCTGAACCTGGGACCTCTCATGTGGTAGGTCGGCACCCAACTGGTTGAGCCACATCCGTTTACCAGTCATGAGATTTTTTTTTAAAGATTTATTTTATTTATTTCTCCCCACCCCCTTGTTGTTTGCACTTGCTGTGTCTGTTTGTCTTCCTCGTTTCTTTAGGAGGATCTGGGAACCGAACCTGGGACCTCTGATATGGGAGGGAGATGCCTAATTGCTTGAGCCACCTCCACTTCCTGCTTTGTTGTGTCTCTCATTATGTTTTCTTTTTTTCTTCTTGTGTCTCTTGTTGTGTCAGCTTGCTGCACCTGCCCATCATGCCAGCTTGCTGTCTTCTTTAGGAGGCACCAGGAACTGAACCAAGATCCTCCCATGTGGTAGGTGGGAGCTCAATTGTTTGAGCCACATCCACTTCCCGCAATCATGAGATTTTAATAAAAAGTAGTTCACAATTTAAAAAAATAGGAAATGAAAACCAAGATGATTACCTAGAATAAGAAATTAGCCATAAAATTGAAAACTTTGACTGAAACAACACTCCACTGTTTTAAAAACAAAGATTTAAATCTAGGGTTATTCATCTCTATTATGTCTCATTTCAGCTCAAGTCCCCACCTTGAGTTCTCCATATATCAGTGCCCAGGTATCTTGTCTACTCCATGTACAGGATCTAGTACAACCAGTGTTTTTCCTCAGGCCAGTTAAGAACATAAGCATGAGAATCGGATTAACCAGGGGTCAATCACAGAAGCAAAACCACTGGTAATGAAGTAGAGAAAAGGATTTATTATAGGAATTTGACCTTATGTAATTGTCAGGCTCAGTTCAACTGTTTATTCTGTATTTGATGCTGAGCCTGGAATTACAGAGCAGCCTGAATGAAAGATGGATGTATAGTAGGGGAGAGTAAGACACTGGAACTTGCAAAGAACAAGCTGGAACCTGTATCTGTCTCTCACAAGAACCCACATTGGCAAATTCCTGCTCAGGCTCTGAGCATGTCTCTCCATCTTAACTACCATAGATGATCTGCAGGGGAAGCTGGTGCTCTCACCCTGGATCTACACTTACCTCAAGCTCAAGGCCTGGAAAAGTTCAAGGAAAAGTTCCAGTGACAGTTGGAGAAGCTGAGGGCCTAACTGCTATCCATATCAACAAATGAAGAGCAGATCCACACAAATATAAGTAGGCTGTAACGGTTCAACCTACATGGACCTTCTGAGAGTAAACACGGCTACTGCTTCACTTCAGCCTTCCGAGTCTCACTCTTGTAGCCAATGCTAACTCTAAACATACAGGGAAGGAAATTCTGGGAAATGTAATTCAGTTTAGCCAAGTCAATGACGCATTACGAAGCCACCACAGTAGGCTTTGAGCAAACACAATAAAGGAGTGAGACTACATTCTTTTCTTTCTTTTGCTTGTCTTGAAGTATTTATTTATTTTTAACTTTCAATTTTGAAATATTTTAAAACATACAGGACAGTTACAAAAAATGTACAAACCTCATACAGAGAATTCCAACATACATCTATCCCTCCAGATACCCAGATCCATCAATTTTAATATTTTGCCACATTTGCCATATCATTCTATCTCACCATCTTTAAATATGGTATCTCACTGCCTTCTTGCCTCCATGATTTCCAATGAGAAATTGGTATTTAATCTTATTGTGACTCCTTGTGCATGACACATTGCTTCTCTTTTGTGGCTTTCAGAATTATTCTTGTCTTTTGGCATTTGACGGTTTGATTATATAACAAGTCACAGTGTAGGTCTATTTGTGTTTGGAGTTCACTGACTATCTTGGATGTGTATATTCATGTTTATCATTACCTTTGGGACTTTTTAAGCCATTATTTCTTTGAATATTCTTTCTGTCCCTTTCTTTTTCCTTTTCCTTCCAGGACTCCAACAATGTGTATATTGGTGACCTTGATGGTGCCCTACCTACTCCTCAGGCTCTGTTCACGTTTCTTCATTCTATCTGTTTTTCTGCTCCTCAGAATGGATGATTTCAATTGTCTTATCTTCAAGTTCACTAATTATTTTTTTATGCCAGCTCTAAACCTCTGATGAACCCCTCTAGGGAATTTTAAATTTCTCTTGCCATGGTCTTCAGCTCCATTTGATTCCTTTTCATAATTTCCATTTCTATATTGATATTCTTGTGTTCATCTATCATTTTCCTGATTTCTTTTAGTTCTTTGTCCATGTTTTCCTTTAGCTCTTTGAGCATATTTGCGACCATTTTAAAAAGTCTTTTCTGGTATGTTGTAGGTCACATCTTTCTCACTGATAGCTTCAAATGCTTTAACCTTCTCTTTTGAGTGGGTCACTACTTCCTGCTTCTTTGTATATTTTGAAATCTTTTGTTGAAACTTGGACATTTTGATATTTTAATATGTTATTGTTGGAATTTAGACTCTGAGGCATCTGTTCCTTAAACTTTGTTAGCTCCTGACTTTCCTTGAATGACAAGAAGTAACAAAAAAAAAGAGGGAGAGAGAGAAAATGTCCCTTTCCCAGTCTTTGCAGATTGACCTGTGCAAGTGCTTGCCTTCATAGTTTATCCATACAATGAGTTTAGAGAAAAGCTTGAGACCAAAGTGTAGAGGCTTCCCTGGTCCTTTCTGCATATGTGTCTTGTCTTGGACATGCCCACAGCCTAAGAATTTCCCCATTTACATAGATACAAATATCCCTTATTCCTAGAATACAGTTTTCTAATGGGCCTGGGCACTGTGCTATATGTTCTAGAGCCAGCAATCCCTTGCCCCAGGCAGCCACGACTTGACTGCTCTCCCACAGCAGTTCTGTAGGAGAGCTCTGTGAGCTACCTTCTAGAGGCAGGGAAAGTTCTAGAATGGTAGGCCTGAGATGAGAGTCCTGGTTTAGTCCCTCAGAGGGTTACCCTACTCCCTCCAGAACTGGGACCAGGGACCTGCACTGGGAGTGTGGGATAGCTAGGTCCCAAGCCAGTGAAGGGATGTGGAGGGGGGCAGCCAGATGTCCACAAGATCCTGCTACTTTTAAGTAAACTTTTTCTTGATTTACCACTCTCCCCATTACTGCAGTCCTTAAACTGTTTTCTAAAACTTTGAGAAAGATGTTTCTGCCAGTTCTTGCTGGTTGTTCAAATCTTCTGTGGAGATATAGAATCTTGAAATGTCTCACTCTGCCATCTTGATCAGGGTGGGCTTGAGACTACATTTTAAAAAAATATGTTCCCATTGCATGGTTTTGTAGTGGAAACCATTATAATTTGTAGGGGAAAAGACCCACATGATTCCAAAATAAAATTGCAACATTAAAGAGGTGCATGAGAAAATTCTCAATGGCCCAGTAACAGGTGTATGTTGTTGCAAATGGGATTTTTAGGACTTAAACATTTCAAGGCAGTGAACACTGACTGACATTGATTCTTCTGAACAAGACAAATCCCAATAGTAAAAAATTACCAACACACTCATATGCCTTTATTTTTTCTTTTTCCCCAAAGTTTATATACCTTATAAAAAGTAGTCATGGCTGGGATTCAGATTCTGGTGACAATTCACAGAATAGTGGAAATATAATGGATCAGAATATCAGAGACCTTCTGCATTCTAGCATTATCTTTGTGTTTCAACTTTGGTCTTCATTTTCACAAACTCTAAACAGTAGTTTGGGTGATCCTTGAGATCCTTTCCAAGTATCCCATTCTGATTCTATGTCCTAGAGCTATGTATTCTGTGGAATACTAGAGCAAACTTCCAGAATCTGAGAACTCTACTTAGTGAATCTTGAAATCAAAAAGTAGGTTGGCTGCCAGGATTTGGTTAGAAAAGGAAGGCATCGTTTCTCAATCTTACACAGCCAGGTGGCAGTGTTGCCTCTTGAAAGATAGTCATCAGAGGTTTATAGGTTTGAAACTGGGTTTAGGGCTTGACCCTTGGCATTTATTTTATTACTTGGCTGAATTCAATCTACCTGTACTTCATTTTTCCCAGCCATGTCACTGGAGCAGCAATACCAGCCTGTTATCTTACTTTTAAAAAAAATCTTTATTCTTTTTTTTTTTTTTCTCTAAACACACCTCTGATTCCCTGGAGGAAAAATACTTGCCTGGAAGACTATGTGAGGAAGAATTAAAACACAGTTCCTGACTGCCTTTTGCCATGGAAAGCCTCACTGTCAGGGAAGAAATGGTAGTGTCATTGCAATATATTCTATGGAAACTGATTTGAAACCTACAGTCAAAGAGAATACAAAGAGCAGCTTAGTCCAATCCACATGACTGTAGGGTAATTAGTGAAATCAGACTAATCAGATACTTGCTAGGCAGCAGGCTGATTTGACTAACAACCTGGGAAGTACAAAATAACTGGGTAATGAAGTGGAACAGACTATAATGTGCAAGATTGCTCCCAGGATTGTACAGAAATCCATTATTTTAGACAGATGCTGTATATTGTGGACAAGGGATCTTTAAAACTGGAAATATTGTAACTTTCGCATTTGAGTCTATTTCATGCCCCCATGAACCAGGGATTGAAGGGTAGCATTAGAGAGGAGAATATTTTAGGAAATTCTTTCCAGGTCCAATCTGGTACCTGTCATCAAAGGTAGAGGATGTTACTCTAAGGCTTTGGCACACCTCATCTTATCTAACCCTCATTAAAAATAAAAACAAAAAACAACCCTATCTGAAGCAGGAAGAACAATGATCACTCTCATTTATTCATAATGATGAATCTGAAGCTCCAAGATGTGAAATGTTAGATTTGAATGCAGCTTCCAACAGGATATCTTTTCATTAGTGAGATCTATAGGAGTTGCTGGTTATCCATACTCAGACTGCAGCTGGAAAATCCTCTCTTGAAATTTTGCTCAGAGTAGAAAAATCCCACACAATATTGGGCAAATCATCAGCTGCACGGATGACATGAGCACATTTTTGTGCAGGTGAAGTTCTCAGAGATACGTGAGTGCAAACAACATCTACTGCTTATTAAAATGGAGAAGTGGGGAGCAGATGTGGCTCAAGTGGTTGAGCACCTGCTTCCCACATGGGAGGTCCTGGCTTCAGTCCCCGGTGCCTCCCAATAACAAGGAAACAAACAACAAGCAAACAAATGGAAAAGCCAACTCAGGGGAGCTGATATGGCTCGTGGTTGAGCTCCAGCTTCCCACACATGAGGTCCAGGGTCCAATCCCTGGCCCCAGTACATAAAACAAAACAAAACAACAACAACAATAAAAATGGAGAAGTTTAATAAGGAGAGTTAGCCTTAGGTGAGGGGAATAGGTGTCTGCCTATGTGGAATGATTCAGGTAAAATCCAAATGACTTCTTTCTCTGCCCTAATATAAATCCAAATAGATCTCTGGCCTGATTGCCAGTCTCCCAGGTGAGAGAATATACAGAGAACCAGAAGAGGATGGTGCTGTCCTTATAGCACAGCAAGGGGGCGCTATACCAAGTGGATTGGATTGGAACATTTGGCAAAAGGACAGGGCAACAAATCGAGTCTTTGAAACTTGAAACATAAGCAGAGTCTAGTTCAACTTCCTTGTAAGGAATTAGAAAGTAGACAAATATCAATAAAAAATAATAAATATTTTTAAAATCTTAAAAAAAAAAAGAGGAATTGTGAGGCACTAAGCTAGGGATATGAGGGATAGAAATAAGAAAGAAACCATGTCCTGACCTCAAGGAGCTTACAGTTTACCGTAAGAGATAACATATTTGCATGTAAAACCACATCTAACAGCCCAAGACAGTACACTACAAGTGTGAACTAACTGATCTCAGAGCCCAGTATTATACGATGCTTTTGCTTTTTTTTTCTTAATGATTATTTTGTGATTTGAGAGCACGTGGAGATTTTTCTGGGACTGAAAATTAATGTTTAGAAGAACATACATGGGAGTTGAAAGGTGTTCTCTTTGTCTTAAAACCAAAACAAAGATATAAAGATAATCTAACTTCTTTCATTTTTCCCAATCCTAACTAAAAACCACATGAACCAATTAGCAAGAATTGTTTAAACATCAACCACAGGCGAGATGTCATATATTTGTGCAGCATTTAAGAAGTTAACAAAACACATGTTTATGTTCTCTAGGCATCCTCAATTTCCCTGATACCAAAAGATCGACTTGACTACAATGATGCTTGGTAGATCGTTCTGCCATCAAAGACCCTTGCCCGAGGAGGGATAGAGACATAGGTCTCAAACATGAGAAAAAAAGAACTATAAGAACACAATAAAATCAAAAAGCACTGGACTATGAATCAGAAGAGTTTGGTGTGTGCCCTTATGTTGCTGATCCCACTGAGTGAACCCAGAGAAATGACCTTCTTGAGACACTATTTTTTTTTTCATTTATATAACTAGGCAATAACTTGTTTCAAAGGGTTACTAAAAGGTTCAAATCAAATGGTGTACATGCATACCTTGGAGATATTGCAGTTTCAGTTCCAGGCCTCTGCAATAAAGTGATTATTGTAATAAAGTGATTCACATGATTTTTTTTTTTTTTTTTTGGTTTCTCAGTACATATAAAAGTTATGCTTACACTATACTATAGTCTATTAAGTGTGCAAAAGGATTATGTCTAAAAAATAATGCACATACCTTATGGTGGTTTGAAGCTGTATGTACCCTAGAAAAACATGTTCTTAAATCTAATCCATACCTGTGGGTGAAAACCACAGGACCTTTTGATGAGGTTACATAAGTTAAGGTGTGTCCCACCTCCACCAGGATGGGTCTTAATCTTATTATTGGAGTCTTTTATACACAGAATGAATTCAGACAAAGAGAGAAATAGCCACAGAAGCAAGAAGCTGAAATCAATGAAACCCACAAGCAACTGAGGAGTGCAACATACAAAAGTACCCCCAGAGAAAAAAGAGACCATGGCAGAACTGTTGGCGAGAGGTACACACATTCAATCCAGTATCTGTTTGCTGGATCACCTAAATGCAAAACAGAACTTCTGCACTGAGTCCATCTGGCTCTCTGGGTAGGATATCCTAGTGGGGAAGAAACTGGGGAACAGAAAAGCCTCACAGAAAAAAGGGGTGAGTAAATGAGACAGTATATGTCCAGAACTGAAAAGTGAAATGAAAAGGGGGCACTGAATGAGGGAGAGAATTTAAACAAATCATAGGAGCTGAGTAGAAAATTCTACACCAAAACAAACAGAACAGATCAAGATTTTCAGAAAAGCACAAGAGGAAAGGAAGTTTTCTCCTGGAGGTGAAACAATGTACATAAAAGGGCAATATTAAAAACATTGCATATATGACTGTTTTTCTTTGGAACTGAACAAATGTATGTTAATGTTACAAGATGTTAATATCAGACAAAAAAAAACAAACATTGTGCTAAGTAAAAGTAACCAGACACAAAGAACTACATATTGTATGATTTCATTTATATAAAAGGTAAATATAAATCAATTTATAAAGATGAAATTAGATTAGTGATTATGTAGGGCTGGGGAAGGATAGAGGGATTGCTAAGGAGTGTGGAGTTTTTCTTTTTGGAGTAATGAAATTGATCTAAAATTTTTTTGTGGTGATGAATGCACAATATTGTGATTATACTAAACACCATTGATTATACACTTTGGATAGATATTATGGTATGTGAATATATCTCAATAAAACTGCTTATAAATAAATAAATAAATAAATAAATAAGCAAGAATAGTCAGAAATAGCAGCTATGTACAGCAGGGAAAGCATAGAGAGATTGAAAAGTGGTGAATCTTTTGTTTGTTTGTTTGTTTTCTGTTAATTATTATTATTGAAATAATGAAAATGCTCTAATAATGATTGATGTGATGAATGCACAACTATGTTATTATACCAAATACCATTTATGGTACACTTTGGATGAATTGTATGCTTTATTAATAGGTATCAATAAAATTGATTTGTTAAAAAAGAAAAGTACGACATATCCAGAACAAGAATCAGGTGCAGAGATCTGAGAAAAATTGGAGAGTTAAACTTGGGCTACTCCAGAAGTCCAGAATAAATTGGACCAAGCATCAAATAAGAGACTTAAAACAAAACCAATCAACAATAAAACCCTAGGCAAAAGGGAGAAATTGACCTTCAGAGTAAACACATCAAAATAATCAGATGCCCAGACAGCAGCAAAAAATTACAAGCCAAACATAGAAACAAGAAGATACATCTCAGCCAAGGGAACAAATTAAAACTTTAGAGAAGACACCAAATTTGGAACAATTAATCAAAGAAGTTCAACTAAATCCCCCAAATCAATTCAAGGAGATAAAGGAAAGAAAATATAGATAGAAATAAACTAATGGTGAATATAGTGCTAAAGGGTATGTTAAAAAGCAATGTATGTGCATAAAGAAGAATTCGAAAGTTTAAAAAGAAACATAACAAAAATTATGGGGATAAAAAGAACAATAATGTAGATTAAAAATACACTAGAGGAATACAACAGCAGAGCTGAACAGGCAGAAGAAAGAATCAGCAAACTAGAAGGCAGAAAAATTGAAATCAAACAGTCAGAACAGATAGAGACAATAGAAAAAAATTTAGCAGTGTATCAGGAACATGAGTGACAGCATGAAGCATACAAACATATGCATCAAGAGTGTCCCAAAAGGAAAAGAGAAGGGAAAAGGGGCAGAAAGTATATTTAAGGAAATAGTGGCTGAAAACTTCCCAACTCTTATGAAAGACATAAATAGACATGTCCAACAAGTACTTCAAACAGAAAAAACATACTTCAAACAGAATAAACCCTGACAGACCCACTCTAAGTCACATACCTATCAGAATGTCAAATGCGAAAAATAAAGAAAGAATTCTGAAAGCAGCAAGAGAAAAGCAATTCAGCACACACAAGGGATCCTCAATAAGAGTAAGTGCCAATTTCTCATCGGAAATCATGGAGGCAAGAAGGTGGTGGTTTAATATATTTAAAGTACTGAAAGAGAAAAACTGCCACACCAAAATTCTTTATCCAGCAAAACTGCCCTTCATAAATGAGGGAGGGTTTAAAATATTCGCAGATAAACAGAAACTGAGATAGATCATCATCAAAATACCTACCTTACAAGAATTGCTAAAGAGATTTCTTCAGGTTGAAAGGAAAAGACAGGAGAGTAGGTTGGAGTAGTATGAAGAAGTGAAGATTTTCAGTAAAGGTAATTAAAAGGGTAAATGCCAAACCCAAAAGTATTGTATCCTCAATATATAAATCTACTCTTTAATTCATCTAAGAGTCAGAATACAATTGAGCAAAAAAAATGCATATTTCCTGTTAATGGACATTCAAATTATAAAGGGGTAATATGGAACAAAATCAAGATAAAAAGGGGAAATAGAGAGATAGTGGAGCAGAGCGTGAGTATGCTATTAAAACTAAGTTGGTATCTGTTCAAATTAGTAGGTTATAGATGTAAGTTGTGTAATATAAACTCCAGGGTAACCACAAAGAAAAGTATTTTAAAAATATGCAGAAACAGGAGAGCAGATGTGGCCCACATCGGAGGCCCCAAGTTTGGTTCCAGGTGCCTCCTAAGTAAGACAAGCAGACACAACAAGCTGACGTAACAGATGCAGTGAGCTGACACAACGAGCTGACGAATGAGCAGATACAACGAGCAGGAAGCAGATGTGGCTCAAAAGGTTGGGCACCGCCTCCCACATGGGAGGTCCCGGGTTCGGTTCCTGGTGCCTCCTAAAGAAGACAAGCAGACACAACGAGCAGACAATGAGCAGAAACAATGAGCAGACACAGTGAGCAGAGAGATGAAGGAGCCATCTCGGGGCGGGGGATAATTTTTAAAAAGTAAAAAAGCAAAAATAAAAAAATATGCAGAAACAGAAATGTGAAAGGTATCAGTCAGATACATAACAAAATATCAACTATATAGAAAAGGAGGTTGTAATAAAAGAAGAAACAAAAAAGATATGACATAAAAACTGGAAGACAAAATGGCTGAAGTAAGTAATGCCTTTACACTAATAAAACTGACAATTAATGGATTAAACTCCCCAATCAAAACACAAAGATTGTCAGAATGGATTAAAAAGCACAATCCTACTATATGTTGCTTACAAGAGACTCACCTTAGACCCAAAGACACAAATAGGTTGAAAGTGAGAGGATGGAAAAAGATAATCCATGTAAATAGTAAACAAATAAGAATTAGCTATACTAATATCAGAAAAAAATGGACTTTAAGTCAAAAGTCATTAGAAGAGATACACTATATATGAATAAAAGTGGCAATCCACTAAGAAGAAATAACAATCATAAATATTTATGCACCTAAGCACAGTGCTCCAAATACATGAGGCAAACACTGGCAAAACTGAAGGTAGAAATAGACGTCTCTACAGTAATAGTTGGAGACTTTAATACACCACTCTCATCAATAGAACATCTAGACAGAAGATCAATAAGGAAACAGAAATATGATAAATACAGACATATACAGACATGTACAGAACACTGAATGCCCAAACAGCAGGACATGCATTCTTCTCAAATGCACATGGATTGTTCTCCAGAATAGACCACACACTGGGTCTCAAAACAAGTCTCAATGTTTTAAAAAGATTGAAATTATACAAAGCATCTTCTCTGACCACAGTGGAATGAAGCTGGAAATCAATAACAGGCAGAGAACTGGAAAATTCACAAATATATGGAAATTAAACAACACACACTTAAACAATCAATGGGCCAAAGAAGAAATTACAAGGGAAATCATTAAATATCTTGAGACAAGTGAAAACAAGAACACAAGATATCAAAACTTATGGGTTGCAATGAAGGCAGTGCTGAGAGTGATATATATAGCCCCAAAATACTTACATTAAAAAAGAGCTAAAATAAAAAACCTAACTGCACACCTGGAGGAATTAGAAAAAGAACCACAAACTAAACCCAAAGAAAGCAGAAGGCAAGAAATAACAAAGATTAGAGCAGAAATAAATGAAATTGTGAATGAAAAACAATAGAGAGCATAAAAAAACCACAAGTTGTTTCTTTGGAAAGATCAATAAAATTGATAAACCTTTAGCTAGACTGACAAAGAAAAAATGAGAGAAGCTGGAAATAAACAAAATCAGAAATGAGAGGGAGGACATTACACATGACCCCACAGAAATAAAAAAGATCATAAGAGGATACTATGAACAACAGTATGCCAACAAATTAGACAACCTAGATGAAATGGACAAATTCCTAGAAGCACACAAACAACTACACTGACTCTAGAAGAAAGAGAAGATCTCAACAGAACAATTACAAGCAAAGAGATAGAAGCAGGCATCAAAAACCACCCAACATTAATCTGTGCAAAATTGGTAAAAAGGTTATTTGTAAATCTTTGGAAATGAATAGAAATGGTGAAAGCATATTCTGGTGTTTATAACTAGCAGAGCTATTATGTGGGTGTGACTGTGGTTGAGAGGGAAAGTCTAAGGTCATGTATATTACTAGAAGAAAAGCAAAAAAACTGTAACATGGGACTGTATAAGATAGTAAAACTTCATGTAAAACACAAATATGGGTGATATTGCATATATAAGACTGTTTTCACAAAATAAATACAAATATACTAGAGAGAAGGAAAAAGAATAGCAGCTATGTACAGCAGGGGAAGCACAGATAGATTGAGAGGTGATGAGTTTTGTTTGTCTGTTTGTTTGTTTTTATTATTATTATTATTGGAATAATGAAAGTGCTCTAGGAATGACTGAAGTGATGAATGCACAAATATGTGATTACACTGAGTATCACTGATTGCACTTTGGATGGATTTATGCTTTATTAATATTTATCAATAAAATTGATTAAAAAAAAAAAAACTTCCCAACAAAGAAAAGCCCAGGACCAGAGGGCTTCACAGTGAGTTCTACCAAACATTCCAAGAAGAATTAATACCACTCCTGCTCAAAAAATTGCAAAAAAAATTGCAGGGGAGGTAACACTCCCTAACTCATTCTATGAGGCCAGCATCACCCTAATACAAATGCCAAATAAAGATCCTACAAGAAAAGAAAATTACAGACCAATTTCTCTTGTAAAAATAGATGCAAAAACCCTCAACCAAATGCTAGCAAATTGAATCCAACAGCACATTAAAAGAATTATCCACCATGATCAAGTGGGATTTATCCCAGGTATGCAAGAATGGTTCAGCATAAGAAAGTCAATTAATGTAATACACCACATTAACAAAACAAAGGGGAAAAAACACAAGATATCTCAATGCACAGAGAAGGCATTTGGCAAAACCCAGCGTCCTTTCTTGATAAAGCACATAGAAAAATAGGAATAGAAGAAAACTTCCTCAACATGATAAAGGGCATACATGAAAAATGCACTGCTAACATCATCCTCAATGGTGGAAGACTGAAAGCTTTGCCTCTAAGATCTGGAACAAGACAAGGATGCCCACTGTCACCACTGTTATTCATCATTGTGCTAGAAGTTCTATCCAGAGCAATTAGGCAAGAAAAATAAATAAATAAAAGGCACCCAAATTGGAAAGGAAGAAGTAAAACTTTTATTATTTGCAGATGGCATTGTCCTAAATATAGAAAGTCCTGAAAAATCTACATCATAGCTACTAGAGCTAAAAAAATGAATTCAATGAAGTGGCAGTGTACAAGATCAACATGCAAAAATCAATAGTGTTTCTATACACTAGTAATGAGCAATCTGAGGAGGAAATCAAGAAAAAAATTCTATTTAAAATAACAACTAAAAAACTCAAATGTCTCAAAATAAATTTAACCAACGATGTATAGGACTTAAACATGAAAGCTACAAAACTTTGCTAAAAGAAATCAAAGAAGACTTAAATAAATGAAAGAATAGTCCATATTCATGGATTAGAAGACTAAATATCATTAAGATATCATTTCTATGCAAAATGATTTACAGATTCAACCCAATCCAAATTCATATAGCCTACTTTGCAGAGATGGAAAAGGCAATCATCAAATTTACTTGGAAGGGTAAGGGGCCTTGCAGCTATGGCTGACTGCATCTACAATCAACTGAGGAGACTGCCTTCGACAATGAGAGACTTTCATCCTATCAGTTGAAGACCTTAAAAGGAGAAGCGATTTCAGCCATCAGAAGAGAGAATTTCCTTTTTTACTTCAGCCAGCCAGCTTGTCCTAGGGAATTCTTTGAAAATCTTCACTGGAGTTCCCAGTTTATGGTCTGGCCTATGGAATTTGGATATTAACATCCCCATAGTCATGTGAGACAATTCTTATTTTAAAAATCTCATTATATCTATATCTATATCTCTCTCTCTATATATATATATCCTATCAGTTCTGTTTCCCTAGAGAAACCTGACTAATACAGTCAGATTTAGGGGATATAATAAAGTTATTTTAAAAATGGGATAGAGTCAAAGTGAATATTCTGTAAGTATTAATTTAAACATTCGTCTTCCTGGGAAAGGGACTACAGATACCTTTATTGCCATAACAGCACCATTTCAAAGAGGAAAAAGAATATGGTAAAGAAGGATATCTTTAGGAAAATACAGAAACACAATGGTAGGCAATGTATGAAGGGAGGAACATTACAAATAAGGGTGATAGCCGTAATGAGCTTAAGAGATTACCATTTTTACAATGAATGAACTGGTAGGTTTTTTTTTCTATAATGGCCTTAGCTAAGCGAATCTAGATTAAAAAATAGGCTATACTTTATGTTTTATAATCTTTTAAGAGAGTTAATATGTTCTTATTCTAGATTTTTCTTCTTATTAACCACTCAATTGTAGAGACATATGGTCTGAAGTAATTGATGGTTTGAAGCCATTCTATTCTACATTAAAGTTTATCAGATACTAAAAGAGGGAAAACTAAATACACATTGGAGCAATTTGAAAAAAAAAAACTATGCCCTTATGATAAGTGGTATTATAGAAACCACTGTGGAAATGAAATCATGTGTTTCAGTAACTGAATTCCATTCTACCAGGTGTAATAAGTTCATATAGAAATATTGAAGTGATGAAATTAATGTATGCTGAATATAGTTATAATTTAAAGTATACTTTAACTTTGAGGTTAGGCTCTGTATTTTATCTCATTTAGAAGTTTAGATTTTTCTTAAAAGTGATACATGTGTCTTGGGATGCTTTGAATTAAGTCTGCTTTGTGACTATTTGCCTTACACCCAGTTTCTACTAGTTCATCAAAATGGTAAATGTGGTCTCTGTGAGCTATTTTATTTTGTAAGTTTCTGCCAAATCAGTATGACAATTTTATCTCTTTTTGTGCCAATTTCTTTTCTCACAATCACTTTCATTTTCTGAATATTTACATACTCAATGTATTACTTCAAAAGAGCGCTAGATAAAGTGCTTTTTATTATTTATGATTAGTAAGTATTGCATCAAAATTTACATAAATTTTATATCAAACTAAAGCTAATGTTTGTTTTTATCCAAAAGTAGATGCATTGAATAAGAAGTTCCAGGGAAACATAGTAATTGGTTACAGTGCTTAAGATATTATTAAACTCCAGGGAGATTAAAATATGCCTTCAGTGTGCTCCAGGAACCTCTCCTCATTTTCAGTAGCAATCAAAAATTTCCAAATTTACAAGTAGTACGTGTAAAATTCCAAATTCAAATCACATTCAAAATGATTACTGGGATTCTAATGCGTGTTTCTTCTCTTCAGATACTCTGCAGAATTTTCCAGGCCTCCACCAAGATGTACTTCTCCATAAAGGCACCCTGTTGGGTCCAGTTCTCATAGATGAAGATCCTGCTCTAACTTCGATTGTTTTGAGAATTTTCACACAATTAGCAATTATTGACTAATTGTTATTGTACCATAATTAAACAAAGGCATTAATAAATAATACCTTATACTCTAGTTAAACCATACCACGCATTGCCTTATTTCCTTATTGTTTCATGTATATCAACATGAACTGGTGGTGATACATCGGTGCATGAGGGCGGGGGTAGGGTAGGTAAGATTAATGTCTCTTCTGACAACTTGGGTATAAGAAAACCTAGGTATTTTGTCTCAACATGCATCATTTCAGCATGATTTAAGAATTATTGATAAAACTGGAACACATTTTCTTTATCTGCCTGAGTATTCAAAGCAGCAGGAACCGCTTCCTGGCAGTGGTTTGATCTAGGGACCCATTGAAGCAGGTGCCTTTGCACAATTGTGCAATTATTTATGCTCTCCGTGGAGTTTGTTGTGGGTTTTTTGTTATTTTTTTTGCATAGAATAAATCAATTTTAAAAACACAAAAATCAACAACTCCCTCCCTAAATATCAGCATATATAATCAATAAATGTAATGTATGGATGTATAATAATATATGTGTGTATGTTTAATAGCACCAAAAAAAGGTATGGAAAGAAATATATTAAAGTGTTAACACTGGTTATCTCAAGAAATTGGGGAGGGGAAATTTTTCCCTTACATATTTCTGCATTCTCTTACAAGGTACAACAGTATTGAAGGGCTATTGCATTTAAAGTATCTCCTTCCTGTATGTCTTTTGCTAATACCATAATGTCATCAAGTCTATCTCTTGATGTACTTCTTTGGACTTTTTCTTTTCCTCTGGATCGAAGCTCATACACTTCAGCATTCTCCTTTATCACATCACTGCCTGTACAATTTCCAAATGCATATACTTTCCCACTTGACTGAATTCCTGGAAGAGGAAAGCTACAATTCTGCTCCTCCCTGCCATAATGTAAAAAATCTGTCCTGTTAGCAGGAGGGTCTCAATGAGAAGATGACTGCCGGGTCCACTGCAGCCACTGCAGACCCTGGCAAATTCATGGCCAAGTATCTGTTTTTGGCTGCCCCCTCGTCTACCGCCGCCACCTCCAACGTCCTCTCTGTGGAGTTTTTCCTCTTGTATCTCCCAGACAGTAGTTCTCATTACAGACCAGGTGTCTCGGAGACTGGATGGAGTGAAACCTTTTCCTTCATTACAGTATTCTGTGTAATCCCTTTCCATGTTTAATTTCTGTCTCCCAAGATTCAGCATCTCAGTGCTCACAGTTATCACCCCTATATTCACCATATGCTCATCCATATTGATTAGTGCTTTTTGATTATCGGAATTTGTTGGATGCTCCTCATTTTTTCCCTAATTTCTAGGGGTCTTTTTCTTTAGTGCTCTCTGTCAATCTCCATTTTCTCAGAGTTTATTTTGATCTTACAGCCTATTGGACTTCTTTTTTCATGTATCATTCAAATATTTTTTCTACAGCCTTCACAGAATTCTTACACGAAGTTCACTCATTATTATACTTCTTAAAACTTGACAAGCTTTGAACAAGTAAATAAACATCTAGGAACCTATATAACTTGTTTGGTTAAGTTAATATCTAGTGGTGACAAATAGTCACCACTTATCAGTCTCCTATTAGTGGAAGCATTTATAATTTAATGGTCAATGTCTTTAAGTGATCACTTAATGAGTATTTGCTGCCATATGCCCATGAAAACCAGCCTCACTTATACCTTGAAGAAAAATTCTAGAGTGTTTTATATAGATGTACCATGATGATTTATTTGAAGTAGTAATGTTTTCTGCATACTTTTCTCTTCCCTCATTTCAAACAATTGGTAAGGTTTTATAATTTTCTTTGTGCATTTTTACAGGATACATGGAGATAGGATGGCTGAAGTCATTGACTCTCCCTGTTCTTTGTGAAACCTCAGCCCATTAAAGGACAATTTTGCCTGTCCCACAACATGCAAGGAGAGAGAGGGAGATGGCTTTCAAAAAGGAGAGAGAGAGAGATTGAGATTTGGGACTGAGGTTGGAAAGAGGCCAGAAGTTGAGGGTCCAGGTGAAAGCAAGGACCTATGCATAATTTAAAGGCAGCTCTCCAGGTAACTGACATCCCTTACATGGATGGTTTGTGCTGGGCTCAGGAAATCTGGATCTCATGCCCAGGGGCTTTCAGACCCACCAAGTGAGGGGCAACAGGACTGGGAAGCAGCAAAACTACCAAACCTGAAGAGACTGTATGGATTGGGTGACAGAAAAACTCAGTGGTATCCAGGACAAACAGAGAAACTGACTGCCAGAGAGACCTTCCGAATTCTTTGGTGTTAAGTATCTCTAAAGGATAAGGTTGCCTTAATAAAAGCTGAAATTGCATTTCCCACCAGCCTCGTGCATTGGAGCTTGGATTTGGGTACAGGTTTAACTGTATTTAAGTGAAATAACAAATGAACATTTCTTGCACATCTGAGCTTGTGGAATAAGATTCCTACTCACCACACAGGCACATCTGAAATTGCTAAGCATCCTCATGTTACTTCTATCTGCATTATTGACTGATTATAAGACCCATCCTCCACAAGTGGCTTCTAAGACAACTGTGTTCATCTGCATCAAAATGGCAGAAGGAGAAAAAGCATGGAGGAGATCAAGTATAAGGTTTGTATGTTTCATCTTGGAAGTGGCATGTATCATTTCTGCTCACATATCATTGGCTAGAATTCCATTGCATGTCCAGATCCTACTGTGAGATAAGAAGTTATACTCAGTGATGTATTCTAGCTCTATTCTCGGAAAAAGATCCCAATTTATGAACAGATAGCCAGTCTCATCCAGGATTCATCCTCCTGGTCACTAAATATTCATTTTGCCCTTCTTCCCACATGTGGAACACATTCATGCTCTTTTTAAGCTGGACAACCTAAAGTCCAATCCAGTCACTGCATCCAGCTCAAAATCCAGGATCTTTGGATGATCTGCAGTTTTTGTTTGTTTGTTTGTTTGTTTGTTTGTTTGTTTGTTTTTTATTAAAAGCAGATGATTTTAGTCATGGTCTGAAGATATACATTGGATATGCAATGAAGAACCAGGAACAAGATAAATACCATAAAATTTTCATTCAGAACAGAGAAGAATGTAAAACACCCAACAGTCACTGATTTATAGTACTTATGAAATCTTGCTAGGTAGAAGACATTTCTTGACTAGACTAATTCTCTAGGAAGAAACCTCTTGTTCAGGTCAATTTATTGGATTTCCATATCAAACTTCTTACTAAAACACACATCCATCATGTTTTATTTACAATTTCTACTTTTTGTCTTTATAAAGAGGAGTGAGAAATTGCAGGTATTTGGAGAGCAATTAGAGTGCAGAATTCCTTCATATTTTTATGGCTTTTTCAAGCTTTTACAGTTGTCTTGCTTACACCTAATTTAACAGTGATTTATATTTTAGCTACTCACCTTGGCTCTTAAAGACCCAATTTAATTTTAATAGAAATAATTCTCTTTATATCTATACTTCTTTCATATATAATATTTACTTAAAGTATAAAATTATAATAATAAGAAAAATAGACTTAAGTAGATTCTTGGTAAACATATAACTCAACTGGTGGGAACAGGGAAATGCAAGGTGTTCTAGACACACCTTTTAGACAGCAATCTATGCTGGGAGGCAGTCCAAGTGCTTAACAGAGAGAATGCAGAGCTTCAGTTAATCAGGAGGGTATTTGATAAATAGAGCTCAATTAAGAGAATTTCTTCTTTAATTTACGGTCTTGGAGATTTTTCAAGGCCTACCTGAAGCCATTGGTACACACTATTTTATTTTTCTATTTTTTGAAAAGCTACAGTGTATTGAAGAGATAGTGATGCATGACTCAAAGCAAAATGGAAGAACATATAGGGCTTGTGGGAGCTGAGACTATGAAGAAAACAGAGCATGGTGGATCCTGGAGGCAACTAGTTTTAGCACACTATTTGGCAGCAATTTTCCAGGGATCTGGCAGGAACTCAGAGGAAGATGAACTTAAGCTACATGGTTTCTAGCCTTGCTGAATATTCCTGAGGTTTGAGAATGGCAAAGAAGCAACATAAAGGGTCATCAAGACACCATGTGGAATGGGAATAGCTCAAAGGTCACTATTAGATCCAGAACCTTTGGCCAACACTGGGAGACAGGAAGTCTGAAGAAGTGTTACGTTTGAATATCTCACTAGCCCTGTGGATTTATTTAATTTGATTTAAATAAGCAAATAGATATATCTTGAACAACTAATTTTTATGGAAGACATTCATACCTGTTACATAGGTAAGATTGTCTTCTAAGCCCAAAGATTTGGAAAGGCATGTTAAATAGACACTTATCATGGGGCAGCAAAGCATGGCAGGTATTATATTAACATTTTTTAATGCCCAATTTTGAGGAAATGTGATTGGTGTAAAAATTTTAACTAAAGAAGAAAGAAAAGTATCAATGCAGCACCGTCTGGAAAAAATTAAAAGCCTAGTCATACCAACATGATCTCCCCAGCAGTGAGGAGATGATCTCTTGGTGACATTAAGAATTTGAAACATTTTTATTCTTCTTGTCTAATTCCATACTAAGCAATTAACATTCTGATATTTTGGTATCCAGCATAGGATATCTGCTGAATGAAAAATGGGTGTGTCAGCCTGGCTTCAGTATGTGATCTGCTTGACAATTTTATTTCACATTATAAATTAGCTTTCTGGGTTTATGTATTAGCTCTGTGAGCTTTGTCAGCATCCTGAATACAACCAGCTCTTAGGGATGTAGTGAGTTAAAATATTAGGGAAAATTCTTTGACTCTTCCCTTCAGGAGGTGGACCATATGAAGGAAAGAAATACTAAAGATCAGAGAAAAAAATCAGAGCAGAAATCAATGAAGTTGAGAACAGAAAAAAAAAAAAAAAAAAAAAAAAAACCAATAGAATTAACAAAAGCAAAAGTTGCTCTTTGAGAAAATCAACAAAATCGACAAATCCTTAGCTAGACTGACAAAGAAAAAAAGAGAGATGCAAATAAATCAAATCAGAAATGAGATGGGAGACATTACCACTGACCCCACAGAAATAAGAGAGATCATAAGAGGATACTATGAACTGTACACCAACAAACTAGGCAACACAGAAGAAATGGACAAATTCCTAGAAACACACGAACAACCCATACTGACCCTAGAAGAAATAGAAGACCTCAACAAATCAACCACAAGTAAAAGGTTTGAAACAGTCATCAAAAACCTTCCCAAAATGAAAAGCCCAGGACCGGATGGCTTCAGAGGTGACTTCTACAAATTATTCATAGATGATCAAATACCAATCTTGCTCAAGCTCTTCCAAAAAATTGAACAGGAAAGAACGCTACCAAACTTATTCTATGAAACCAACATCACCCTAATACCAAAGCCAGAAAATGATACTATGAGAAAACAAAATTACAGACCAATTTCCCTAATGAATATAGAAGCAAAAATCATCAACAAAGTACTTGCAAGCCAAATACCGAGGTACATTAAAAGAATTATGCACCATGATCAAGTGGGTTTTATCCCAGGTATGCAAGGGTAGACCAACACAAGAAAATCAATTAGTGTAATAAACCTCATTAATAAATTGAAGAAAAATCACATGATCATCTTGATTGATGTAGAAAAGGCATTTGACAAAATATAGCATCCTTTCTTGATAAAAACACTGCAAAAGATATAAATAAAAGGAAGCTTTCTCAACATGGTAAAGTGCATATATGAAAAACCCACAGCAAGCATTGTACTCAACAGTGAAAGACTGAAAGCTTTCCTGTTAAGATTGGGAACAAGACAAGGATCCCCATTGTTATTCAATATCATGGTAAAAGTTCTAAGTAGAGAAATTAGGCTATATAAAGAAATAAAAGGTACCCAAAAAGAAAAGGAAGAAGTAAAACTTTGGTTATTCTTTTTTTATTTTTTAAATTTTATTCAAGTATATCATTCATACTTGAACATACATAAACAATAAGTGTATAGTAAAAGTTGTGAACTTACAAAACAAACATGCATAACATCATACAGGGCTCTCATACATCAACCCACCAACACCTTGCATTGTTGTGAGACATTTGTTACAAATTATGAAGGAATATAATCAAAATCTTAGTAGCATTTCTATACTTTATTGATGAGCAATCTGAGTAGGAAGTCAGAAAAAAATTCCATTTATAATAGTGATTAAAAGAATCAAATATTTAGGAATAATCTTAACCAAGGACATAAAGACCTGTATTCAGAGAACTACAAAGCATTGCTAACAGAAACCAAAGAAGACCTAAATAAATGGAAGGACATTTTGTGTTCATGGATTGGAAGACTAAATATTGTTAAGATGTCAATTCTACCCAGACTGATTTACAGATTCAACACAGTCCCAAAATAAAAATCCCAACACCCTTTTTTGCAGAAATGGAAAAGCCAATTATCAAATTTATTTAGAAGGGTAAGGGGCCCTGAATAGTCAAAAATATCTTTAAAAAGAAGAAAGAAGTTGGAAGATTCTCAATTCCTAACTTTAAATCATATTACTTAGCGATGGTGGTAAAAACAGCATGGCACTGTCATAAAGACAGACAGATTGACTACTGGAATTGAATCAAGAACTCAGAAACAGACCCTCACATCTATGTTCAAGTGATTTTTGACAAGGCTGCATCTCAAAGACTGTCGAGAAAGTAAAAAGGCAGCCTACTCAATGGGAGAAAATATTTGGAAACATTTAATAGCCATGTTATATAAAGAGATCATACAACTCAATGATAAAAAGACAAGCAACCCAATTAAAAAATGGGCAAAAGACTAGAACAATTTTCCGAAGAGGAAATACAAATGGCCATAAAAGCATATGAAAAAAATGTTCAATGTCACTAGCTATTAGGGAAATGCAGATCAAAACTACAATGAGACATCACTTCACATTATAGAATGGCCATTATTAAAAAAAAAAAAAAAAAGAAAACTACAAGTGCTGGAGAGGATGTAGAGAAATAGAAACACTCCTTCACTGTTGGTGGGAATGTAGAATGGTGCAGTCTCTGCGGAAGACAGTTTGGTGGTACCTCAAGAGGCTGAGTATAGAACTGCTGCATGATCCAACAATCCCGTTACTAGGAATATATTCAGAAGAACTGAAATCAAGGACGAGAACTAACATTTACATCCCAATGTTCAAAGCAGCACAATTGCTGAAATATGGAAACAGCCTGTGTCCATCAACTGATGAATAGATAAACAAAATGTGGTATACACACATTGTAATACGATTAAGCTGTAAGAAGAAATAAAATTGGGATGCATATGACAACATGGATGAATCTTGAGGACATTATGTTGAGTGAAATAAGCCAGACACAAAAGGACAAATGTTCTATGGTCTCACTAATATGAACTAAATATGATGAGTAAACTCACAGAGGCAAACTCAAGAGTATAGGTTACTAGGAGATAGAATGTGGGTTGAGAATGGGAGCTGATGCTTACTGTATGTAGAATTTTTAATAAGGTTCATTGTAAAAGTGTGGAAATGAATAGAGTTGACGGTAACACACTATAGTAGGTATAATTAACACTGATGATTTATAAATGTGATTGTGGCTGGAAGGGGTAGTCTAGGATATAAATGTCAATTAAAAGGAAGCTAGAGCATAATCTAGGGACTATGACATTGATTTCAGTGGTGGATGAAGATTGTGGTTAATAGTATAAATATAAGAATGTTCTTTTACAAAGTGTTAAGGATATGGTGATACACGGGAAAATTACAACTAATGTAACTTATAGACATAGCTAACAGTAATATTGTAATATTTTTGCAGCAATGGTAAAGACAATATTATCAATTCTAAGGGACAAAAATAGGGGAGTATAAGGGGTATGGGGTTTTTCCTTTTGCAGTAATGAAAACGTTCTAAAACTGACTCAGGTGCTGAAAACACAACTCTGATGAAAATGAGAGCCATTGAGTGTACACTTTGAATGTACAAGGCATGGGACTGTATAATACAGTGGATCCTGTGGTGGAAGATGGACTGTGGTGAAGAAAACAAATATGAGAACGTTCTCTTATGAACTATAACAAACATATAATACTAATACAGGGTGTTAATATTTGGGTGGCTTGGGGGAAAATACACCAAATGTAAGGTATGGGCTGTAGTTAGTAGTAATATTTTGACGACCCTCTTTCAGTTTGTAACAAATGTTTCACAACAATGCAAGGTGTTGGTGGTGGGGTGATGTATGGGAGCCCTAGGTGATAATATGTATGCTTGTTTTGTAAGTTCACAACTTTTACTATACAGTTATTGTTTATGTATGTTCATATATGTTCGATAATTTTTTTTAAATCACAAGATGAAGTTATAAACTGAAGGAAAGTACAACTGAAGCTGGGTTTAGTTGAACTGAGATCTACCCAAAGGATCATTCATTAGTCTACAATGGAGTCATATCAACCACATATTCAAATTTCAAGAAGTCAGCTATATGTCCTTGCCAAAATAAGAAACAGAGGAATAATTTCAATGTGTAGACAATTCTAGCTACCTTAAGCCTTGGAGTGAGCGTGAGATGGGAAAAGTGAATCTTTTATTCTCACAATCTCTATTCCCAGTAGCTCTGGGAGCATCTTGACTCAATGGGTGTAGTTCTAGTATTTTGAAAGCGACTATTTTTTTTTCACCAAACACGAACCTGAGGCATAAGAAAACAATTTCATCTGGTGCTTATTAACGAAACAGCAATCTATTCCAACACTGGAGGACAAGCCAGTGTTGGGCTCACTATCATGACAGACAACAGTAGGATGATCTCCAATGGGTATCTTCCCTAAGGATTTTTTTTTTTTTTTTAAGGATAATGTTTACTTTAGTTGATTTTCATTGTATGGGCTTATGTGTGATGCCACCATAGTCTCAACATGATTTATTTATTTATTTTTTCGCAGTTAAGTCCCTTTTCCTTTCTTGAAAGAGCACATAAACTTCAGTCATAAAACACTGGTCAGGTATAGAAAAACACACTGGCATTCAAACTTCTGCATGACAAAATGTATCAGTGAATCTGTTCCAAAATCGTCATGCTGTATTTTTCTCATTTCTAAACATTTTAAGAGAAATTTTTGTTTACAGTACTGCAAATTTCCCAACTAATGGTATAAGGTTTAGATAGGAACAAGTTGTTCTGGCTTTCCTTCCAGACAGCGTATGATTGATTATTTCCCTTGCTCCGCTAATGTTTATTATTGTATGCAATCTTGTCTAAAAGATAAAAAGGGGAGTTCATGTTTTCATCATTTAGTTTGTTGATGCCTGAGGTTTACAGCCATTCCAAAGCTCTCCTTGTCAGTTCTCTTTGAAGTGTCCAAAACATTTTCAAATGCATTTTTTTCTTTGAAGTATACAAAAATGCACAGATCCCCTTATATATTTAATATTGATGTACTTGGCGCTGAATCTTGTTACATTGTCAGGCAAACCATGGACCAGATAATGAGGGCCTAATATACTTGAGATATCAGTGTTCATTCTACAGCTTAGTTTTCTGAATTATACCACTATATAATGAAAGTTATTTGATTTTAAGTGACAGAAATGATCCAATTTTGCTAAAATTAAACAGAGCTTATGTACAAAACTATCAGAGTCTAACAGGGGAACCAGTTTTTTAAATGGGTAAAAACCAAGGCTGCCTTTCAAGCTGGGAAGAAGAAACCACCGGTTCAGTCAGAACATCCCTCCCCTCCAGTTCCCATCCTGGAATGGAATGAAGTTCCAACCATTGTCTCTTTAGTCCTCTGCCCAAGATTTTTAATGGCTAGATTGGGCCATGTGCCTACCTTTGGGTGAGGGAGGACAGAAACCGTTTACAGTCCACCGGACTGCATTCAATGAGAAAGAAGTAATTTCTTTAAAAATTTTTGAGTTCTACTAGGGAGAGGAAATTAATGCCTGTCAACTGAACCCAACACATTTCTGCTCTAACCATAAAATTTTTCTCACAGAAGAAATGTTACTAAATTGTCATTTACTTAATTTGCATAATAGGTTAAAAGTTTCCTTCTGGTCTCCATTAGTTAATGTAAACCCTCATGATTGTAGAAAATAAAAATAGGCCTGGGAGGAATGGAGAGCCTCCCTCAGGCACCCGAGGTCAGAGGGGGGGAGTTTAGGATAATTACCACAGGGTCTCCTGAAGCAAAGGGAAACTGCCCCACGTTGGCAAGTTGTCTTCTTGGATTTGGAGGACATCTAGGGGACTATAAACCAGAGAGATTGCAACCAGAGAGGCTTCTGTCCCTCTAAGAGAAGCAAAGATTCCCCACCCTCACTGTTTACAGCTGCTGCCTGCCAGCCACACTCAGCAAAGACTGGAAAGTGATTTCCACTGGGATTCCAGGCAGCTGCCCCCATTGCAAGGGGAAGTACTGCATTGATGGAGAATTGGGATGATTGCTTGCTTTGCAGCCCCACTGAACCTCTCCCACATGCTCTGGACGGGAAGGATTCCTGAGACAGAAGCTCCAAACATAGAGTGGAGGTGGGGTGTAATTTTAATTGTAAATCTCTGAAATTTTTAACTTTCCTCTCATGACTTTCTACTGGAAAAAATTACGTTCAACCTCATTCTCAGATTAATTTAAAAGATCAATTATATTAATCTTTTAGGAAGGATAATCTGAGTTACCCTCCTAGCCCCATTAATGACAATAAAACAATATGATATAGTCTTGATGTGTTAGCAAAAAAAAGTCATAGAGGAAGGTGGTTTTTTTCATGCTTACAGTACTCATTGAGGTTATAAAACTTAAAAAACAAACAAACAAAAGTTTATAAATACAGTGGAGGAGTCAGAAGAAATTATCTTGTTTGAAAGATAAAATAGTTTCCTGGAGAAAGGATTATTTGAAAAGGCCTTGAAAAATAGAATTTTAATTATCAGATGGAATTTTGGGAAGAGAAAGGCAACATGAGAAAAGATTCAAAAAGCAGAAAAGTGTCTTCTTTAAAATGGGTTAGACCCAGTACAAACTGTGTTCTCTCATGAACTATAACAAATGTATAATACCAATACATGGTGTTAATAATAGGGGGGTAAATGGAAAAAATATGCCAAATGTACACTATGAACCATAGTTAGTGGTAATAGTCTGATGATGGTTTTTCATAATCTGTGACAAATGTTCCACAACAATATAAGGTGTTGGTGGAGGGGTGATGTATGGGAATTCTGCACATTATGCATGATTGTTTCATAAGCTCACAACTTCTCTAATAAAAAAAATATATACTTAAAAAATGAGGAAATGGGAAAAAATGGGTTAGACCTTTTCAATACTAAAATGAACTCAACTGCAACAAATCCCATGTGTTTGCAAAGCTTGTTGACTTATTTTTATAAGTGGGTTTAGATATCCCAAAGATAAGGCAGAAATTTTTCTGATGATCTGAACTGGTGACAGGATAAGAGGAGACATAAATGGCTTGCCACTCCTAAAGTCATTCAAGAAGTACTTATAGTATCTGATTTATATTTCAAATTGGTAAATAAATACACCCGGAATATTTGGGGGGGGGGGTGCAAGAGACAACTTTCACTTAACATTTTTCACATCTGTATTTTGAGGGTGGGAGATATTAACCAATGAAACATTTCTCATAGGGGAGTGCCTCTAGATTTGGGGAAATAGTCTAGCCTTTGGCATATTAATCTGTCTGGCATATACATGCCAAGCAAATGTTTGCTAACTAAATAGATGCCCCCCATTAAGAAGGAGCAGGTGGTGGTAAAAATTCCATCAACATGGCATGGTCAAAATTATTCATTCTAAAAGGCCTACCAGTAAGGTTTGTGTCTTGCATAGATTTGCCAGTTCACTGTTAAAGAGGTGCTTCTACTGGTGAAACAAAAATGGGGGTGAGATAATTATCCAAATATTCCAAAACAAATAGTCAAAATGTTTGTACAGATTCAGAATTATAAAACCTCCTGCTTTACTATGCTCCCGGCTGTACTTAAATAATTGACAAAATTTGGAGTTTCACTACAGAGGGAAGAATAAGGAAAGTAGATGGGTAAACTTTATTTCTAGCATATCCACAGTCAAAATGCAGTGGCTGAGGATTATTCTTGAGGTGGATATGTGGAGTGCTTCAAGGTGAACTATCTGTCCATCCATCAGATCTTAAGCTTTTTGATGGCATAGTATTTTGTACATTACAGATACTCGATACATATTGTTTGGATTGAGCTGAAATCTAAAGATACTTGCTTTAGTTTTTCTGACCTGATAGGTCTTGCTTGAGCTATCACTACCACTTTGGGGGAGAAAATACCTGGTATAAGTGCCTGTCTCAATATGCAAAGCAGTTTTACCATTTGTTAAAATTTGTTTTTATCTTGGTCCTATTAATGGTAGTTTTCTAGTCAAAAACACCTTCATATGGTTTCCAAATATTTTCTCCCATTTTTATGTTGTCTTTTTGCTTTATGATGAAGTCCTGTGATGCACAAAAGTTTTTAATTTTTATGATGTTTCATTTATCTAGTATTTTGTTGTTGATTGTGCTTTGTGTGTAAAGTCTAATCAACATGCTTCCCTATGTTTACTTCTAGGAGTTTTATAGTTTTGGTTCTTATATTTAGGGCTTTGATCCATTCTGAGTTAAATTTTGTATATAGTGTGATGCAGGGGTCCACCTTCATTCTTTTGCATATGGACATCCAGTTTTCCCAGTACCATTTGTTGAAGAGACTATTCTTTCCTAATTGAATGGACATGGCACCCTTGTTAAAAATCAGTTGGCCATAGATGTGAGGGTTGGTTTCTGAACTCTGAATTTGATTCCATTGGTCTATATGTCTGCCCTTGTGCCAGTGCCATACTCTTTTGATTACTGTGGCTTTGTAATAAATTTTAAAATTGGGATGTGTGAGTCCTCCAACTTTGTTCTTTTGTTTCAACATGGCTTTGGCTATTTGGGGTCCCTTACTCTTCCATAACAATTGGATGGCTGGCTTTTCCATTTATGCAAAGAAGGCCATAGGAGTTTTGATTGAGATTACACTGAATCTGTAAATCACTTTGGTTAGAAATGGCATCTTAACAATATTTAGTCTTCCAATCCATGAACATGGAATTTCCTTCCAATTATTTAGGTCTTTGATTTCCTTTAGCAATGTTTTGTAGTTTTCTGTATACAAATCCTTTACATCCTTGGTTAGATTTATTGAAAGGTATTTGATTCAATTAGTTGCTATTGTCAATTGAATTTTTTCTTGATTTCTTCATTTATAAGTTCTATTATCACCAATATATAAAGAAATCATAAAACCCAACAACAAAAAGACAATCAACTCAATTTAAAAGTGGGCAAGATAAATGAATAAATAAATAAAATCTTTAGAAAAAAGAAACACAGGGGCTTCTTTGGGAGTTGGAGGTTATCCTGAGTACTATTGTGGCAACGGATGTAGGCCATTTTAAATCAGCACACAACACTCAGAACTGAGTGGGAGAGAGTATGGTCTACAGTGTGAACTGTGGTCTATGGTTGGTGGCAAGGCTCCAGGATGTGTAAGTTCATTGAGGGTGGTGGGCCACACTGTGGGAGATGTTTGTGTGGGATGTGGTGGGAGGTGTGGGAGGTGGGCAACATGGGAATCCCAGTGGGTTCCGTGTAATATTTTGGGTAATCTAAGCACCTCTTAAAATATATGTGTATATATATATATATATAAATAACATTTTTGTAAGCAAATACACATATATGCATATATATTTATATATCATTTTGCAAATATTTGTATGTATTGTGAGAATTTTGATTTTTACCCATAATAAAAAAAAAAAAAAGTGGGCAAGAGATTAGAATAGACATTTCCCCAAAGAAGATATATAGATGGCCAAAAAGCATATGAAAAGATGGTCAACATCATCAGCCACCAGGGAAATGCAAATCAAAACCTCAGTAAGATACCATTTCATACCCACTAGAATTGCTAGTATTTTTTAATGGAAAATTATAAGTTGGATAAGACGTAGAGAAACAGGAACACCCATTCATCATTTGTGGGTATGTAAAATGGTGCAGCCACTGTGGAGGACAGAGTGGCAGTTACTTAGAAAGTTAAATAGTTAAGTATAGAATTACCAAATGACCCAGCAATCTCACTTCTAGGTATATAGCCTAAAGACTTGAAAGCAGGGACTAGAAGAGATATTTGCACACTGATGTTCATAGCAGTATAATTCAAAATTGCCAAATGGAAGGAACCGAAATGTACATCAGATATAAAGCAGGGGACTTCCGGGAAGATGGCCGACTAGTAAGACACAGAAATCTCTTCTCCAGAAAAAAAAATAGAGGACAAGCTGCAACAGCCCCAAAATAGATCTTCTAGGGTTTAGCACAGCAGGTGAAGGCTGCACACCACCCAGAGGAGAGAGGGACAGAAGAGGGAAATTGCAACAATGGAACCGTGAGTTGGAAAGTAGCAGCTTCTGCTGCTGCCGGCACCCTCCCCCACACTCTTTAGGATTCTCGGGCCTCTGGGCCTGTGACCACAGACAAAGGGGGCTCCAGGGATCTACAGCTGGGAAAAGGGGGGCGTTACGAGAGAAGTCTGGAGAACTGTTTCAGAAAGTTTGAATCACAAGGCTCTTAGCCCCCAGACAGGAAGCTCTATCACATTGATCTGGTCTGTGTCACAACAAATAGGTCCCACCAGGCATTGAATTGAGAGCTGCCAACAAGCGCCATTTCCTGGCAGACCAAGGAAGTGCACATAAGAAAATTAATAAGTAAGAGAGGCTTTTCCTGGCTTCTATAGCCTCCCTGCCCAAGGCCCTAGGAAATGACTCTACAACCAATTACTGGGTCCAGTGCCCAGTTTTGAGCAGCCAGCAGAACAATCCTAACAATCTAGGTTGAGCCAAAAATCAAAGAGCTGTGGTAACTCACAGCCTCCTGCCACTAAAACCCCATGAAAGAGAAAGAGATAGAGCATCTAAGTAAAATACAACCTAACCAGATGCCTAAGCACCAGCAAAAAATTATGAGCCATACTAAGAAAATAGAAGACTTGGTCCAAGAAAAGGAATACAGCAAAGTCCCAGAAGAGATGCAGAATTTGAGAAAACTAATCAGTGAGATGAGCACAAATTTCCAAAATCAAATTAATGAGATGAAAGAGAATATAGTTAAAGAGATAAATGACATCAAGAAGTCATTGAGCGAATGCAAAGAATTTGAAATCCTGAACAGAAAAGTAAAGGAGTTCATGGGAATGAAAGACATAATAGGTGAAGTCAAAAATACATTTGAGGCATACAACAGCAGACTCGAAATGATAGAAGAAAGAATAAGTGATACCAAAGACATAGCAGCTAAAATTGAAGAGAGAAAAGAACAGAGAGAGAACAGAAGGGAAAAAATTGAGCAGGGGCTCAGAGAGTTAAATGACAACACAAAATGCAAGAACATACGTGTCATGGGAGTTCCAGAAGGGGAAGAGAAAGGAAAAGGGGCAGAAAGAGTATTTGAGGAAATAATAGCTGAAAATTTCCTAACTCTCACGAAAGAAATGAACTTACATGTCCAAGAAGCACACCGTACCCCAATGAGAATAAATCCAAATAGACCTACGCCAAGACACATATTATTCAGAATGTCAAATGTAAAAGATAAAGAGAAAATTCTCAGAGCAGCGAGAGAGAAGCAAATGATCACGTACAAAGGACGTCCAGTAAGACTTAGTGCAAATTTCTCTTCAGAAACCATGGAGGTGAGAAGACAGTGGTATGATACAATTAGAAAACTGAAAGAGAAAAACTGCCAGCCGAGAATTCTTTATCCAGCAAAACTGTCCTTCAAATATGAAGGTGAATATAAAGTATTCACAAACAAACAGAAACTAAGAGAGTTTGCAAAAAAGAATCCACCTTTGCAGGAAATATTAAAGGAAGCCTTAGAACCTGAAAGAAAAAGACAGTAGAGAGAGGCTTGGAGGAGAGTATAGAAGAAAGAAAAGCAGAAAGATAACCAAAAGAGTAAAAAGAGAGACAAAAATAAGATGACATATGAAAACCAAAGAATAAAATGGAGGAAATAAATAGTGCATTTTCAGTAATATCATTGAATGTGAATGGATTAAATTCCCCAATCAAAAGATACAGGCCGACAGAATGGATAAAAAAACATGAGCCATCCATATGCTTCTTACAAGAAACTCACATCAGACCCAGGGATACAAACCGGCTGAAAGTAAAAGGTTGGAAAAAGATACTCCACGCAAATAGTAAACAGAAAAGAGCAGGGGTAGCTATACTGATATCAGACAAAACAGACTTCAAATGCAAAAAAGTGATAAGAGATGCAGAAGGCCATTATATATTAATAAAAGGGACGATCCTCCAGGAAGATATAACAGTCATAAATATCTACGCACCTAACCAGGGTGCCCCAAAATATATGAGACAAACTCTGGCAAAACTGAAGGGAGAAATAGACATTTCTACAATAATCGTTGGAGACTTCAACACCCCTCTCACATCATTAGATAGAACAACTAGACAGAAGATCAACAAGGAAACAGAGAACTTGAACAATATGATAAACAAGTTAGACTTAACAGACATATACAGAACACTGCATCCAAACTCAGCGGGTTATACATTCTTCTCAAGTGCCCATGGATCTTTCTCCAGGATAGGTCACATGTTAGGTCACAATACAGTTCTCAATAAATATAAAAAGATTGAAATTACACAAAGCACCTTCTCAGATCATAATGGAATGAGACTAGAAATCAATAACAGACCGGAAAAAAGTAAATTCACAAATGTGTGGAGACTGAATAACACACTCCTAAATATTCGGTGGGTCAAAGAAGAAATTGCAAGTGAAATCAGTAAATATATTGAGACAAATGAAAATGAGAACACAATGTATCAAAACTTATGGGATACAGCAAAGGCAGTCTTGAGAGGGAAATTTATAGCCCTAAATGCCTATATTAAAAAACAAGAAAGAGCTAAACTCAAAGATTTAACTGAACAGCTTGAGAAACTAGAAAAAGAACAGCAAACCAATCCCAAAGCAAAAAGAAGGAAAGAAATAATAAAGATTAGAGCGGAAATAAATGAAAATGAGAACAGAAAAACAATAGAGAAAATCAACAAAACCAAAAGCTGGTTCTTTGAGAAGATCAATAAAATTGACAAACCTCTCGCTAGACTAACAAAGAAAAAAAGAGAGAAGATGCAAATAAATACAATCAGAAATGAAAGGGGGGAAATTACAAATGACCTCACAGAAATAAAAAGAACCATAAGAGGATATTATGAGAAACTATATGCCAACAAACTGGACAACCTGGATGAAATGGACAAATTTCTTGAAACTCATAACCAACCTACACTGACACAACAAGAAATACAAGAACTTAACAAACCAATCACAATTAAGGAGATTGAATCAGTCATCAAAAATCTCCCAGCAAAGAAAAGTCCAGGACCAGATGGCTTCACAGGTGAATTCTACCAAGCATTTCTAAAAGAATTAACACCAATCCTGCTTAAACTCTTTCAAAAAATCGAAGAGGAGGGAAAATTACCCAACACATTTTATGAAGCCAACATCACCCTAATACCAAAGCCAGATAAAGATTCCACAAGAAAAGAAAATTACAGACCAATCTCTCTAATGAACATGGATGCAAAAGTTCTCAACAAAATACTTGCCAATCGAATCCAACAGCATATCAAAAGACTTATACATCATGACCAAGTGGGATTTATTCCTAGTATGCAAGGCTGGTTCAACATAAGAAAATCAATGTAATACACCACATTAACAAATTGAAGGAAAAAAACCACATGATCATCTCAATAGATGCAGAAAAGGCATTCAACAAAATCCAACATCCTTTTTTGATTAAAAATACTTCAAAAGATAGGAATAAAAGAAAAATTCCTCAATATGATAAAAGGCATATATGAAAAACCCACAGCCAACATCATACTCAATGGGGAAAGGTTGAAAGCTTTCCCCCTAAGATCAGGAACAAGACAAGGATGCCCACTGTCACCATTGTTATTCAACATTGTACTAGAAGTTCTAGCTAGGGCAATTAGACAAGACAAAAAAATTAAAGGCGTCCAAATAGGAAAAGAGGAAGTAAAACTCTCACTGTTTGCGGATGACATGATCCTGTATTTAGAAGTCCTGAAGTATCCATGACAAAGTTACTTGAACTAATAAATGAGTTCATCAAAGTGGCAGGATATAAGATCAACACGCAAAAATCAGTAATGTTTTTGTACACTAGTACTGAACAATCTGAGGAGGAAATCAGGAGGAAAATTCCATTTTCAATAGCAACAAAAAGACTCAAATACCTAGGAGTTAATTTATCCAAAGAAGTACAGGACCTATATGAAGAAAACTACAAAACAATGCTAAAAGAAATCTAAAAAGACCTAAACAAATGGAAAGACATTCCGTGTTCATGGATTGGAAGAATAAATATCGTGAAGATGTCAATTTTGCCCAAACTGATTTATAGATTCAATGCAATACCAATCAAAATCCCAACAGCTTACTTTACAGAATTAGAGAAGGCAATTATCAAATTCATCTGGAAGGGTAAGTGCATCTGAATAGCCAAAAGTATTCTAAAAAAGAAGAGCAATGTGGGAGGAATTTCACTGCCTGACCTTGAAACATATTACAAAGCTACAGTGGTCAAAACAGCATGGTACTGGCATAAAGATAGACATATCGATCAGTGGAATAGAATTGAAAATCCAGAAATATACCCTCACCTATACAGTCAACTGGTTTTTGACAAACCTACCAAGCCCACGCTAATGGGAAAAAACAGTCTCTTCAACAAATGGTGTTGGGAGAACTGGATATCTATAACCAAAAGAATGAAACACGACCCCTACCTCACCCCCTATACAAGAATCAACTCAAAATGGATCAAAGATCTAAATATAAAAGCCAGGACCATAAAACTACTAGAAGAAAATATAGGAAAACATCTTCAAGACCTTGTAGTAGGTGGTGCTTTCTTGGACCTTACACCCAAAGCACGTGCAACAAAAGAAAAAATAGATAAATGGGACCTCCTCAAAATTAAATACTTTTGCACCTCACAGGACTTTGTCAGAAGGGTGAAAAAGCAGCCAACTCAATGGGAAAAAATATTTGGAAATCACATATCTGACAAGGGTTTAATATCCAGGTATAAAGAGATGTTACAACTCAACAATAAAAAGACAAATGACCCAATTAAAAAACAGGCAAGAGACTTGAATAGACATTTCTCCGAAGAAGAAATACAAATGGGCAAAAAAACACATGAAGAAATGCTCAACATCACTCATGATTAGGGAAATGCAAATCTAAACTACAATGAGATATCATTTCACACCTATCAGAATGGCCACTATTAAAAAGACAGAGAACTACAAGTGTTGGAGAGGATGTGGAGAGATAGGAACACTTCTTCACTGTTGGTGGGAATGCAGAATTGTACAGCCACTATGGAGGACTGTTTGGCAGTTCCTAAAGAAGTTGAATATTGACTTGCCATGTGACCCTGCAATACCACTACTGGGTATATACCCAGAAGAACTGAGAGCAGTGACACGAACAGACATCTGCACACCGATGTTCATAGCCACATTATTCACCATTGCCAAAAGTTGGAAACAACCCAGGTGTCCATCAACAGATGAATGGATCAACAAACTGTGGTTTATTCACCTATGGAATATTATGCAGCTGTAAGAATAAATGAAGTCATAAAGCATATGGCAACATGGATGAACCTGGGGGACATTATGTTGAGTGAAGCAAGCCAGACACAAAAGGACAAATACTGTATGAATGCGTTACTATGAGCCAAATATATTGTGTAATATATTGTTTGATTCAAAAAAAAAATTTACATGTATCCATTATTTAATTGAGAAATGTATATATTTATTCATCTGTGTTTACTTTTTAGTTTTTAATTATTTATATTTTCAGTTATTAAATGTACAAAATAAAGTTTAAAAAATGTTAAAAAATAAAATTAAATTAAAAAAAGAAAGAAATGTACATCAACTGATGAATGGATAAGCAAAATGCAGTAAGTATATGCAATGTAATATTATTCAGCCATAAAAAGGAATGATATTCTGATACATGTGACAACATGGATGAACCTTGAAGATATCATGCTGAGCGGAAAATATTGTATGATCTCACTGATATGAAATACTTAAAATGAGCAAATTCATAGACTCAGAAACAGGAATATAGGTTACCAGGGGCAAAGGTGGGGGTAGGGAATAGGGAGTTAATGCTTAAATTGTACAGAGTATTTACTTGGACTAATTGAAAAGTTTTGGTAACAGATGGTGGTGACAGTAGCACCACACTGGGAACATAATTAAGAGCACGGTATTATACATCAGAATGTAGTTAAAGGGAGAAATATATATTGTATATATGTTGTATATATGTTACTAGATTAAAATGTTTTTTTTTTTTAAGAAAAAAATATAGGACTGTACAACACAAACAGAGATCCCTAATGTAAGTCATGGCCTATAGTTAATAGTACAGTTATAATAATATTCTTTCATCAGTCATAACAAATATACCACACTAATGCAAGATGTTAATAATAGGGAGGTATATGGGAACTCTGTATTTTCTGCATGGTTTTTCTGTAAACCTAAAACTTCTCTAATAAACAAAAAAATCTTCATGTGAGCTGTCAATAGATAAGCTGACAGCACTGCCTTACCTATATCCTTCTATCATATACTCAACCTCTACCTAGAAAAAATATATTATGAGAGTATATCATCCTGTAGAACCAGGCTCAAGTTTCCTAGTACTATCTAACTCGTGTCTTTATCTTTCTTTGACATCAACATCTTAATGGAATTAAAGACTAAGGGTTTTCATAAGTTTACTTGCCACAGGCATGCATTGACGCCACAGCAGAACAACAAATACACAGGGGCATTAGAGCAGGAAGCCTTTTGTGTAACTCAGAGGAACTCAAGCAAAGGAAATTTAATTTCCTGCTGAAATCGAGATGATTATTGATCTGCAAATCCTTATCTATATGAAGAAAGATTGTTTTGAGAACACAGAGCGCCTAACCACCAAACTCCTTTAACTTCCTGGCATTTTGTTGGAGTGTGGATTCAGTGATGACTCGGGGAACGGCACCACATACATGGTTTTCTATGTACCTGTGTGTGTATTTTTGGAGACTGATTTTTCTTCAAATTGTTATCCAGTGTGGCTTACCATATTTTAGGCTGAAAAT
Organism: Tolypeutes matacus; assembly: GCA_026826555.1. Taxonomy (NCBI): domain Eukaryota; kingdom Metazoa; phylum Chordata; class Mammalia; order Cingulata; family Chlamyphoridae; genus Tolypeutes; species Tolypeutes matacus. The sequence continues at coordinate 2,983,508 of JAKSZT010054121.1, forward strand.
TCATTGCCCTAGTTTTCAGCTTCCTCTTTGTGAGAAAGTCGACCATTGCTTTTCCTATTCATTAATGCTTACTGATATTAAAGAACATTTTTAAAGGTAGGCATTAGTTTACCTAAGGAAGTCCAGTCACCAGAGGCAAACCACACGGCCTCATGAAATCAACACCCTCTCAGCGGGCCCTATCTGGGAATATAAGTAAATCTATTTCCCCCGTATAACATAGTTATACTCATTTATAAATTCTCTAATCATGATTCTTCTACTCCTTTTATCCAAACCTATAATTTTCAATTTACCTGTTAAGTGTATTTCTCAGAGACTTAAAGTCTTTGGATTGTTCATATGCCGGATGAGCCCTGAAATCCAGCAGATATGAGGTCAACTCCTGCTCTCCAGTTCTTCAGGCATGCCCTGGACAATTAACAAAACAATGAGGATGGACCAACTCTACCCAAAAAATAAGGAGTATCTTCAACTGCAAGCAAAACTACTCCATTCCTCTGCCCCATAATATCTACATCCCTTCTCAGCCTGAAACAGTCAGAAAAGACATCATCCCAAATCCCTCAAGATTGAGGAATGAACAAAAAATGGGGGGGGGGGGGGCGGGGCAGGGAGGGAGTATAACCACTGATCAAAGCAGATATATTATTACTGTAGTTATTATCTTGTGATTGTTGAGAAATTTGTAACATTGATATAAATGATAAAAATTTAAATTTAAAAGTAGACAGTTTATGTACATTGAATTGCCGTCAGGCCTACAATGGATTGTGCTTCACTTTATATTTTCCTAGAACACTTTGTTAACCTAATCCATAAGAATTTGAGGTGCATCCCATCTAAAATCAAATTCTCTATACCTTAGTTGCTCACTATATCACTTTAGGTCCAGTTAGGATACAGAAACAGCACTAGTTATTTGAATAGAGAAAATTAATATAAAGAATTAATAATTAATAAAAGGAAGTTAAATACATAAAAAAGGTAAAAGAAAACCCTACAGCAGGGGTTCCTAAACTTTTTTGTTCCATGGGCCCCTGTGCCAGTCAGGTGAAAACCACGGACCCCTTACTAAGTCCACACTATACCGTGTATTATTAAATAAATCTATCACACTCGTGCCAACACGTCCCCACAAGAGGAATGTTTTTTTGAATTTCAGTTAAAGCTCATGGGCCCCTTGTTAAGCACCTCTGCTCTAAAGGGCCCATGGGTTAGCAGGCTCAAAAAAAGCAGCTTCAACCTCTAGGCTGAGGAGAGTTGATAATAAAGAACAATAACTTAGTAGAGGGTTCTCCCAAGACTGAGATTCAGATCTCTTCAAAGGGGATAGGAAGAGGCACTCTGCCAGAGGCAAAGAAACTAGCCAGAAGACATAGATCATAACTGTTCAGCCACTGAGTGGGAAGAATACGGCCTGAGAATGTGGCTGGAATTGATCCACGAGGGTCAAAAGGCTCCCATGTTCAGTGGTAAGAAAGGAGAACCAGAATTGAGAAGGAAAGCGCCTTTGTGCTGGTATATTGCTTTGCAGTGACCCTTCAACTTTTTAAAAATTTTTATTATTGAAGTTTAACATTTTGCCAAAGAGAAATGTTTATAGGGTGTGCCTCCAATTTCACAAAGCAAGGCAAAGAATGGAGGATTTGGGCTGAGAGTTGAGAAATTGGTAATTGGCATACTTACATATGTGATTAACCTAATTTAGGTGTCCACATTTTTTAATATAATGGCCAAAACATTTATATGTTTTCTTTCATCCTCTAAATCAAGAGTAACAAACCCACATGATCCTAGAGGCCCAGAAAGTAATCCAAATGAATAAAATAGATGAGATATAAGGCAGTGGAGGAGACTGCAGTGAAATATAGAGTACATGCCTTGCTTCCAATTCATACATGTATATCTGCAAGCTGTATGTGGTGCTAATTTACTACTATAGTACTAATTTAGTATGTGCATAGAGACCCCATAATACTATGCTAATAATTATAAAATAATAAATAGATAAAATTATAAAATGAAGCTGTCTACAAATAAGAGGATTTTGTCTTTTGGTGTGGCCAGTGAGAACTAGCATTCTCAGGTTAGTTATGGAATGACAGATGCAATCAGCCATCCAGTTGATCAGAAGAGATTTAGCATTCATATACTGTTTATTGTTTTGTTTTGTTTTTTTTTTATTATGGGTAAAAATCAAAATTCATACACACATTTGCAAAACGATATATAAATATATATGCATATATGTGTATTTGCTTACAAAAATGTTATTTATATATATATATATATACATATATTTTAAGAGGTGCTTAGATTACCTAAAATATTACACGGAACCCACTGGGATTCCCATGTTGCCCACCTCCCACACCTCCCACCACATCCCACACAAACATCTCCCACAGTGTGGCCCACCACCCTCAATGAACTTACACATCCTGGAGCCTTGCCACCAACCATAGACCACAGTTCACACTGTAGACCACACTCTCTCCCACTCAGTTCTTAGTGGTGTGTGCTGATTTAAAATGGCCTACATCCGTTGCCACAACAGTACTCAGGACAACCACCAACTCCCAAAGAAGCCCCTGTATTTCAACTGCTCATCCCCTCCCTACCCAAAAACTGTCAAGTGGCCACTGGCTCCACCTCATTGTTATAATTTCTTGCATTTCTAGAATCACCATATGTGAACAAGAGAATACCATCAAGTCCACTCTAGTCCATAGTTCTTCCCCCAATCCAGAGGCGACTGGGATGGTGATGTCCACTCCAACTCCAAGTGAGAGAGGGCTTATATCCCATGGATATGGTGGGTGGGATGATCCTGCCTGCAGATGCAGACCCTCTCCATTCCCTGGGATGGCTATTGCCCATCGTTGTCTCCTCACCAGGTGACTTGGATGAGTCCATTGAGCTGTAGGGTAGGAGTTGCAGCTCCACCTAGATTTCATGCACACCTGGCACATAGGTAGGCGGGAGGCTCCAGTCTCTGGAAGTATACCTAAGAAACTCCAGCATCACATGTAGGTTTGAATAGAAGGGACTGGTGAACCATGTGCAGGGAGGACTTATTTGAGTCTAATTCTGTCACTCTCAGGAGCACAGATTACAAAATAGAACCCACTGATAAGGCATCAGTCTCTGGGGCTATCCCCCCTTATATAAGACCAGGGTGTCTCCGGAGCTCTCAGGAACCCCACTGAGTGGGGTGATAGGCACTTAGATGTTCTATGAGCTCCTACTGAGGTGTGCGTAAGAGTTACCTCTGGGATGACCTCCCGACTCTCTTTGAAGTCTCTTAGCCACTTGAACTCATTTGTCTTTACCATTTCCCCCTTTTATTCAAGGTCTTTTTCCAGTTGTGTTGCCAGTTGGCACTTGGAAAAAGTTTTCAATTAGCAATAATCGTGCCTCGGATAAACCTCATTGGCTACATATACTATTTAAATGCTGTCTGTTGTAAGACTCCCAAATAAATAATTCATAGTATTTAACATGGTATATGTGTGAATGGTTTTTGGTCTAATTAAAAGTAATCATTTTTATTTTGTATTAGAAAGAAAGGAAGCAAAAGAAGCAAGGTTCCTTGTATTTTAATATTTTACATGCTATGCCTAATTTGAATTAGGATACATTTTCCACATTGGCAATTCCCTTGTTTTTTATTTAAAGGCCATGATAATAGCATCATCAGACTCTACTGCAATTACTTTGCAGAGGTAAGAAAAAGCAATAGCTACTTAAAGCATTGTAATTACATCAATGTTATTAAATTCTTTAAGTATGTTTTTAAATGTCAAAATCCTAACATTAATTACCTTTTTGCAATGAAGCATGAAATGGATTCAAAGTCCTTAGCTAAACAAGGATTGTGACCAAATTAGAAAGGGTAAAGTCTCAACTTGAGAGTAACAAAAGATTTAGCTATAAAGGATAGAAGTGTGCTTTGTAGAACCATAAGTTTGGTATTTTCTGGTTGGACTTTATTTCATATGACTTTGCTTTGCTTTTCAATTTAGGTGATTTGTTAAACGTATGATTAAATACATTTTATATTTTATAGCTTCATAAGATTTTGCATATAAACATGTACAAATCTGAAACTCTTTTTGTATAGTCTATGTCCCAATTTTTGGATTAGAAAATACGTTTGGTGTAACTATACAATGTCAATATAGGAACCAACAGATTTACCCATAGTCAGAAACCAAAAGTAGTCTTAGGTACCTGGATTTAAAAAGAAAAGATGTATTAGGTGTAATCTATAAAGTGTCACAAACACATTTACATATTGTATTAGTCAGCCAAAGGGGTGCTGATGCAAAGTACCAGAAATGTGTTGGCTTTTATAAAGGGTATTTATTCGGGGTAAAAGCTTACAGCTACAAGGCCCTAAAGAGTCCAACTCAAGGTACCATAAGAGGTACTTTCTTACCAGCGTCTGTTGTCACGTGTTGAAGCAAGATGGTTGCTGATCTCGGCGAGGGTTCAGCCTTCCTCTCCCTCTTAAGGCTCCGTGGGCCCAGCTGCTTCTGATCTCAGCCATAAGCTGGAGGGCTCGTTTCTCTCTTGGCCTTCTCAGCTGCTCAGGGCTCTGGTCTCTTCAGCTGCAAACTATCAGGCGAATGGCTCAGCTCTCCCCAGGGCTTTAGCTCTTTGAGACTTCTCCTTTCTGTCATGGCAGGACCAAAATGACCCAGTTCTCCTCTCTTCTGTGTCTATGGAGCACTCTCTCTTCCCGTGCCACCTTCTGTATCTTCTCCTGTGTGTCTTCTTGATTGAGTTTCCGTTTATACAGCCCAAGGGGGCGGGGACTCAACCCTGAGCCACGCCCTACTGATATGGTCAAATCAAAGGCACTGAATTGATATAATTAAGTAAACGTAAAACCTTTGGATTTAAATCAATCAAGGGGTATCACACCCAGAGGAAGAGACCAATTTACAAACATAATCTATATCTCTTTTTGGAATTCATATGTAATATCACACTACCACACTTATTTAGCTTCAGCAGCTAAGTGGGAGACAGTGCGGTATGGTGCTAGGAAAACAGGCACTCTCATCATACAGGACTACTTCAAATCCTAGTCCTGCCTTATGCTGGTGATGGGGTGTGGGGCCAAATACTCAACTGCTGAGCCTTGATTTCCTCATCTGGGAAAATGATAGTTAGCCTTTAGAGTTATTGTGAGGATTGGAGTAAAGCAAACAATGTAACGATATAGCCTATTTTAGGTTGTCAGACATTTATTTTATGTTACATTTTTTCCCTTTTCCCTGCTTATTTTGTCTCCCACACTCTGCTATTTTCCTATTTCTGTTCTACCTATTTTTACATTTTATTTTCTGTATGTCACCCTGCATCTTTCTATAATTACCTAAATTGCTCTTGAAATATCTGTCAGAAATGTTTGGTCTTTGGCTATAAAATTAAGCATGGTTTGATGAGAAGGTTTTCTGTCCTAAACATCAGAGTCAGGATTAGACTTCACCTCTTACTCATACAGAAGCCCATCTAGTGCAAAGACCTTCTTGGCCTAGAAGGGCTCAGGTTGCCATGAGTACCTTCTTGATGTCATTCTTAAATTGTAAATTTGTATTTCAGTAGTTCCCAACACTATACTAAAGATCCCACCTTCAATATGAGAATGGCCATGCTGCCTCCATTTTCCCTCTTCTTACAGATGCCAGGAAACCTTGGTTGATCTGCCCTCTCCCAATCTGAGCTCCCTTATCCTGCAACTCTCAAAGGATCCAAGGAGTGCATCCAAGGCTTTCTGAAGATAATACCGCATTCCTTGTTGGACAAAAGGCAGAGCAATTATTTACAAGGCCCAATTACGTCAGAGAACCCACGGAGTGATCCTTAGCTCATCAGACAAGATAAAGTCTTTAGTATATTTAGTTTTTTTGTTCATGGTCATCTTGGTTCCCTATTTCATGGATACAAAAGCAAGTTGAAGGGAGGGGATGTAGCTCAAGTGGTTGAGTGCCTGCTTCTCGCGTACAAGGTCCGGGGTTCAATCTCCAGTACCTCCTAAAAACAAAACAAAACAAACAAACAAACAAAGACCCAACTCTCACTGGGGAATGTTTGTAGCTCAGTGGTTGAGAGCCTGCTTCCCAAGTGAGAGGTCTTACGTTCAATCCCCAGTACCTCCTAAAAAATAAATTTTAAAAACTGAAAAAAAAGCAAATTGCGGTCTTCATAATCACAGAGTGCTGGGGATCCTTGATAAAGTATAAATTATTAGTCATTTTAATGACTGGAACTTGAAAAATTCTAGTTAGACACTATTGATCAGTAAGAAGCTCATAAAATTAAATTAAGTAATATCCACCCAACTCTTGGAGATTATTACATTAAGACACTAAACTGTAGCTTCTTACATTCATATACATAACTTACTAACTGGGTGTGACAATGCCCGAGTGTACAATTCTAAAGAATTTTTTAATGGATTTATTTGTTGTTGTGTTCCAATCTTTTTTTTTTTCCCTCTTCGGAGCAATATGTCACTCACCTTAACTTCAGTGGCTATATGTCACTATGTCATCTAATTTCAAGATGAAAATGAGTCAAAATGAAAAGAAACTATAGTGCTACAGGAAGCACCATTGACCAATGACTGAACAAGAAGGCAGCAAAAGAGTAGGGCCACTGCAGCCATCCAGACAGAATTTCTAAGTAGGTGCTTAGGATCTGATGACTTTTCTCCAAAGACCTTTCTCTATTCATTGTTGGACCCTCTCACATGCCCCCACTTCCACCATACCCCCATCTTCAGTGTCCAGGCTGAATTTTTCTAACAAGTTTAGTTCCAAAATTTCTTGTCCCCCTCAACAGAGACAAGCTCTTATTTCTTCAATGCTCCTCTTCTTAGTGACTAGTATTATTGGAAAAAATAAAGGCAATCTAATTTAGTATTTCTGACTAAGATGTAAGCCTATAAGTTGGTATTAGCAATTTAAAAGAAGAATATTATAAATCAAACTAATCTTTACAGATAGTATCAGCACTCTGCAAAGTATACACTGGAATCACAGAACTGCCTTTCCTGTGTTGAAAGTGGACTTTCATCCATCATCTGATGAAAGATTATTTGGAACTTTCTCACGACAATGCTGCCTGCCAGCCCACAGTTGTATTTCAAAAGTGTTGCCATCCTAGTGTGCCCCCATAGCAGTGTTTGTGAAATATTTAAATAGTTTACTGTACTTTGCCCTTATTATTTTATAAGAAAAAATGATTTAAAAAAAAAAAACACAGGAAATTGAAAAACAAGAAGGTGCAGGTCAAATTTAATACAACTGAGACAAAGTTTGAAACCATCATGTATGCCAAGAAAAGTACTTATTGGACTTACATGTTGATTATGGGTTCAGTCGCTTAGGAAAAGAACATTAATGAACATACATTATTAACTGGATTTCTTTTAGGAGGTACCAGGGATTGAACCACGGACCTTGTACATGCAAAGCAGGTGCTCAACCACTAGGCAACACCCACTCTGCTAGTAACTGGATTTTAAAATAGGGTGCTGTTACAAGTTTCTGCTGTGGCACATAGGAATCAAAAAGCTCTATGTGTTTTGAAATCATGGTTCATAAACAGTAAAGTTTATATGATTCTTAATTCCTCACCCACATCAAGACTGTAAAAGATTTGGAAGTTGGAAAGGAGAAAGGAATTCTGCGGTAGAGCTCATTGTGTGGTGGGGTGCCCCAAAAGAGGGAGGAGTGGTGCCTCCACTTTCATCTCAAGCCAAGGACTTTTAGCACTTATAGAGCTAACCCATGACTTTTGCATTTGGGGGGACATTGTGAATTGGTGTCCGACTTTCACCTGGGAATCTAAAGCAATAGTCTAACTAGCTTTGGTGGCAGAACACAGAATAGGTGGCTGGGTTGGGGAACTTACACTCTCAAAGTTTGCCAAAGCAAAAACTGAGTGTTTCCCTTCAAGAGTTGAGAAGAGAGAGCACATGCATGCTGCCATAGGTTATCTTATATCCAGTCCCAAAGAGTTGCCCAGAGAGGTGAAAAGACTTAGAAGAAAAAAGCTGGAGAGAGTGCCAGATGTCTGGGGACTGAGGAAAGAGAGCTAAGACTAGAAGGGATATAGAAGTAGTTGCAGGAGAGCGCTCCCAAGAGATCAGGGTGAGGAAGTAATGGAGGAGGTTCTCCAAATAATCTGTGAGTACCCACAAGAGGAAGAGTCAACTTTAAGTGGCTGGTATGGCCAAAGGCAACTACATGATTGGCATCAGTCAGATAAGAACATTTCTGATCTCCTTAGCTCTTCCTCCTTGGAGGCATCTCCATATGTAGCAAGATATGGAAGTAGGAATAGAACTGCAAAGTGGGTAAAAAGATTAGAAGCTTCCACTGTCCCACAGCAGACATTAACTTGGAAAGGCTCAGACTGGGGGGAAAAATTCACTATTCACTTTCAGTGGTTCTTGATTAATAACCAATGGACTCTCCCTCTTTCGGGAGCCAATGGATAGAAATCAGGGGTTACGTGAACTTGAATGGGAAAAAAAGTTACATCTTCATTCAGCCCAATCAGTAGCTGCATATCAGGTACCACAATGATACCACAATGTTACCACATCTGAAACAGCAGCTGCAGTTGGAGTCACCACCTGTTTACGTTTACAATAATTCATGGTCATCCTCCAAGATCCAACTGTTTTCTGCACAGGCCAAACAGGAGAATCGAATGGAGATGTGGTGGAAATCACACCCCTGCATCCTTCAGATCCTTGATGGTGCCACTGATCTCTGTAATTCCTCTGGGAGTGGAGTATTGCTTTTGGCTTACTGTTTCGCTAGGTAGAGGCAGTTCTAGTTGCTTCCACTTTGCCTTTCTTACCCTCATTCACAAGGCAGGGACCCAATGTGGGGATTCTGCCAGTTGCTGAGTATATCTATCCAATTATGCATTCTGGAACTGAAGAAATAACCAGAGACTAGGTTTGGGGACCCACTGGACCCACTGTGAGATGGACCTGAGCTAAAACTCCATTGCTCACCTGACCTCCACAAGCCCCTACTCTGATTGGTGGACCACAGTGATGTTTTTGGGTCTCCTGGAATTAATGTCAGTTCAGAGCCAGTGTCTAATAATTCTCAAGATATCTGATCATTTCCTTTTCCCCGATGTGCAGTCACACTGGTAAACGGCCATAGATCCCTTTGGGGAAGGCAGAGAGAAAGATTAAATTTTTGGCAGTGTAGCAGGTCCTTCCCCAATGGGACCCAGCCTTCCCTTCATTCAATGTGTTCTGGATCTGTAAGCTGTCTCAAGTCTGAGAATTGATTGAGGGACTGCGACTCTTTTGTGTGTGTGTGTGATTAAAGTTAGATTTCTTCACTTGACCTTGGACTCTTCTGCTTATACAGGTCAAATAAGAATTTTGTAGACCGAGCAACTATTTCACTTCTAGGTACCCCATGTCCAAATAGCCAACGCCATAGGTCTGTGGGAGTCAGGCTATTCTGATTGCCCCTTTGACTCTGCTGTCCTATGGTAGCCGCACCTACCTTATCCTTGGCGATTAAGTGCTGCCACTTGGCTCCTGCCAACCCGTGACCTGATCACCCCCATTGTGTTTAGGGAGCTAAGTTCAGTGGCAGCAGTTCCCACAGTAATATCTGACCTGCAAAGAAGAGTGACCACAGAGCTCTTCAGGGATGATGGAGCTGCTCTCAAAAATGTAGTCCTCACATCCCTGGTGAAAGGTGTGTCCTCTGCACATTCCTGGGTGGGTGAGAAGGTCTCACACGATAATTCCACTCTAACATTCCAGCCTCTCTAAGGTTTTAGATTCGCTCATCTACATTACACCAGGGCACTTCTGGCATTTCAACTTCAGGTAATATCAGTTTGGTCCACACTTCAGCTAACCACCCAAACAAACTGTTAGAGCCCTTTCTAACCCCTTGAGCTACAACACTGAGCCTGGAATCTCGGCTTAGTGGACCCATACCAATAAATTCATCCTGATCCAACTTTATATTCCTTCCATCATTATCCCACATCCTTAATATACATTCCCACACACATTCCCCTGATTTCTGTCTATATAAGTGGGAGAAATCATGCAGTTGTTTTGGAGTATAGCACACCCCCTCACGGGTCACACTTTGTACCTCACCTTTCGGGGCTTCTTGGGACTTCAGTCTAGTCCCAAGAAGTCTGGAAGAAAAGAGGGGTGAGTCATGAGAGGAATTAGCAGTGTTTTGCAAGCCAGCTACCTCAGGACACTCCACTACAGTTTCACCTGGTGAAACAGGGTTAATCTCTTCAGAAGGAGGTATGAGGTCTGTTTCCTCAGGAGAGGCAGGTACAGGTTTCTCAGGCAGAGCAGGGTTAATCTCTTTGGGTGGAAGTGGGTCCCCTGCTGCACGGGGTCCTACTAGTAATAATTTACTGTAAGGATGCCTTGGCCAAGGGCCAAGTGGATGGATGAGGCAGAGAAGAGTGAACGTAGCGGGCCTGACTGCTCTCCTTGGCAAGGCCTGCTTACAGGCTTCACCCTTGACTGACATTTGGGAGCTCTGACTTTGGAAGTGTTCCCACCCTTCCCTGATGAGTGTGGCTCACTGTGTCTGGGTTGTTTGTGCAAACACTGTGGGTTATGCTGAGCACCTGCTTTCCTTCTGGGAGCCTGGAATTTGGGTACATGCTAGCCAGAGAGTGCCTATGTGAACACCCCCCAGTACAGACCCTAAACTCTGAGTCTCAAAGGGTTTTCCTGGACAGAAATATTACATCATGTTGCTGAATTTTCACTGCTGTGGGACAAGGGCACTGAATGTGAACTGTCATGGGAGGAAGCGAGCATAAGGAGCCTACACATCGATTTCTCTCGACTCTGCCTGTCTTTTTCCCTTATGAGCTGGGTGTGTATTCTTACTATGTCATGGCAGTAAGCCTTACATGTGAGTACAACTGTATTCTGAGTCCTGTGAGACCTTCTAGGGAATCTCTGAATGTGGCTGCGATCTTGGGAATCCCCAATAGTCACCAATGGAAATCTCAGATATTTTCTTATCACATTATAGAGTTGCAGATATCTTGAAATGTCAATGACATTTATCACTGCTTCCAAATTATATTAGACCTTCCACTAGATATTTTGTTATTTAGTATGTTAATAAAGAAGTTCATATATTATGCCACATTAAAATATTTTTAATATTGTGCTTCAAGATAGTTCCTTTCTTTGGTAATCCAAAGGATTTTATTTTTTGCATTATACTGAGAGCCTGATTCTGAGAAGATACCCACAGGAATTACCAGACTGCCAAAGGGGTCCGTGGCATAAAAAAAGTTTAAGATTCCCTGCAATGGATTATTACACTGGACTAGATGTATTAATTACTAACAGGTGATTTATTACCCAAGAGTGAATGGACACATAGTTAAGATGAGGCTAAACTGAATCCGGGTGGGCCCTAATCCAATATGACTGGGGTCCTTATAAGCAGAGGAAATTTGGACACAGGAGTGAGAAACAGGAGACAATCAAGTGAGAGAGACCCTAAGAACACTAAAGACTTCAGAGAGAGCATGATCCTGCCAACACCTTGACTTTGGACTTGTAGCCTCCAAAACTGTGGTACAATAAATTCCTGTTGTTTAAGCCAACCAGTCTGTGGTGTGTGTTATAGCAGCCCTGGCAAACTAAGACACTTGCTGACCCTGGCATGTCGTAATATTAAATGTCTTGCTGCTACCTATGAAGACAGCTTAGTTTTTGTTTTTGTTGACTAGTTCACTTAAAAATTTTTAAAGCCATACTTAAATCCCAGTGAAGCTTTTTTCAATCAAGTTAGTGGTTAAAACCTTAAAATTTATTATAACTTAATATTACCAATTTGATTTTAGCAGGTTCAATGGAGAGTTGCTAAATTTGTGAAAATAGTTTCTTGGTGTAGAACCCTACTTTTTTTCTTAAAGATGTACAGGTATACCTGTTTGCAAATATTTCCCTTCACAATAAAACAGTATGGAGCAGAGGATTTTTTAAAATTGTCTGTAACTAAAGATTTTCTTTAATTGAATACAATCATACGGTGCATGGAAAAATAATAAAAAAGTTTATTTTAAAATATATTACACTCTTCTGTCCACACCTCCTTAGTCTTCAGGGTGCACTGCACTCGTGTAGTCCACATGCTTTCATAACTTTGCACAGAGCATCTCCAGCATCATATCATCCATGCTGACGGTGCCAATGATGGGCCTGAAGAACAGTTCTGCAATGGCATTGGCATTGATGAATCTCAGCAGGGAAAGGGCACTGCTCAGTTGGGCAAATCTGGCCTGGTGCCCTCTGTGCGTCATCCTGATATGTTCATTGAGTATCTGCTGAGTTCCCCACTGAAGGCCCTGGATGTACTTCACACACTGCAGACCTGGCAGGTCTGGAAGAGAAAAAGGAAGAAAAGCTTTGCCAACTTTAAAAATCTGTCCATTTCTACCTCTTCCTACTTAAACAAAAGCTCAAGCTTCCTGGTTAAAAGGATTTTCTAGAGCAAGGAGAAAATGCCAAAGCAAGTCTAAGTTTTCAGAAGCAAGAATGAGACATCACATGATTATTCTTATTTCATCTTCACTATTTTTGGTTACCCACCTTTACAAAACATAGGCCGTGAGCTAACAAATGCACGCTTAATTTATTATGCCACTAGAATATAATTTAATAAATCATTGCTCCAGTTCACTATCTACACAAATATGAAGAAATTATTTCAAAAGAGATGCACGCTTTACCTTTTACCTATGGGAAACAGGCCATTGTAAAAATCATAAGAAGTTTTGCGAGATGACAAACATTTTACCAACCTTCCTCAACTTTTCTGCCATCATAATGATTATTCAGCCGGTGGTGATAAATTTCACAGCCACAAACTGTGACTGGTGGCTCTCATTTTAATTATTTGCCTGCAGGCTGATTTTAGTCTAAAAGCCCATAATAATGTAGAAGATAACGCTGGCCACTGAGCTCTGGCCACTGAGCTCCTTGTACCATGATTTCTGTATTGGGGAGCATAAAAAAAGGTGATTTTAATGAGGACCTTTTTTTTTAAAACAGCATTTTAAAGTGAGAGGTCTTTGAACTATCATCTTAGAATCACTAAAAGTTTAAAAAGTAAACAAAAACATCATCATGGAAACATGGTTAAAAGTAACTTTTCTAATAGAAAATGCATTGCCTTCCTGCAGTAAAGTGCAATATCTAAGTAAAACTGAATGAAAAACAATACAGGAAAGATCGAATGCATGTAAATTTTATAAAGAAGGTATCAAAAGGAGGCTGCTTTTAAAAGCCCTTTGGTCCCCTGTGATAGTAATATTGTAAAGTTTCTTAACTTGTATTTAAGTACTTATTAGTCATGCATTCAACTTAAATGATGCCCATGGTGATTGCAATCATTTTCCTTCCCCTTTTCTACAAAATCCAACAGAAAAGTATTTTAAAAGCACCATGCTAATCATCACAGAGTAGCAAAACCAGTGTTCTGAAAAAAAAAAAAAAAAAAGCCAATAGGTGAGAGTCATTCCTATTAGAGATGAATATCAAACCTGGCAAATAAAATGAACAAAATTAAGCAACATTGCAGGTGATGTGCCACACTAATGAAGGATGTTTATGTGGGAGGGTGTGGGAGGTGTGGCAAGTGGGGCATATGGGAATCCCTATAATTTTTGTGTAACATTTATGTAATCTAAGTATCTTTTAAAAAAATAAGAAAATTATATATATATAAAAAGAGAGCGCATTAAAGACCTAAATAAATGGAAGGATATTCCATCTTTAAAAAAAAGAAAGCAACATTTTAAACCCATATTCCAATTATGATTACCCCAGTCCGCACATTAACATCCCCTACTACTTACAGCTCCGTCTCCAGGCTTAAGATCCAATTTCATCGTGTTTGAATTCCACTGATGAAAGTAAGAAGAGGTGTGCATAAAACTCCACCAGAAACCTGAGGCTCCTCTGTGTCCAAAGCCATGCTAGCTAAAACGTCATCTTATGAACTCCACATTACTTTCTCTGCTTTCACCCCACACTCCCGCTTCACCCCTCCTCCCCCTCCAAAAGTGCCTTTTCCCTGAAAGTCGGGCTTGGCTTCAAAGCAAAGTCAGGAAACAAAAAAGGCAGTACATGCACTCCACTGGGGAAAGTGGAGTGGGAAGCAGGTTTAAACATTTAAGCTCAGGGAATCCAAAGGGATAAACAGCAAAGAAAGGCCATAAACTTAACAGGCATTACTTTTTCCCAAAATATAGGAGCATTTGTGTTTAAAACACACTGGGCTTGGCTGGTTAAACTCTTATTGAGAGAGGCTTCATTTCAGCAGAGAAGGGAAGAAAGGAGGGAGGGAGGGCGGGAGGGAATGAGAAAGAACCTGCATGCATGCTGGTTGGTGGGAAAGGCTTGACCAAAGTATGCAAAACAGGATGGAAGGAAACAAGGACACTATTGGAATGGAAATTTCTGAATGAGACCCTGTCTCACCTTTGTATCCCAACAGAACAAGGTACATTGCAGATGTTTAATAACACTGGATGAAGGAGTGATCAAACATTGTTTTCCCAATGATCTTAAGAACCACCTGGAGAACTTACAATGAATGCAGATTTGCAGACCCTGGGCCAGAGCTACTGAATCAGTCTCTCTAGGGGAGAGGTGTGGGCAGACTTCTACTAAGCCCCCTGAGTGCTTCTTATGCACAGGTAGTTAGGAAAACAATGAGATTAACTAAAGGGTGGCTTCCAAGGGTCCGGTCACTGGGCTGAGCTGAGGTCTCCAGGTCTTGAAATGTAAGACCTGAATAATTATTATCTCATCAAATCCTGCTCCAGACACCCTCAAAAAATGCTAGGCAGGAGGCAGGGACATGACCAGAGGGCTGCCATACAGGAAAAAAGGAATGTGGAGGGAGCATTATAAAAACGACCCCAACTCAAGTTGCCTGGAAATTTCCTCCCCGCTTGTGATCCTCTTAGAAGGATGCTGGTTGAAGAGGACTACAGCAGTGGGAGATACCTGAGGCCAGGTAACAGGCTGTCCAGGCAGGTGTCCTCCCAGCACACAACAGACCACCTGAAAGCGTGGTGCAGCAAACATCCCCCCAGGCCCAAGAGACAGGAAACTCAGGCTCCACAACGCACCAGCCATTTATTTGGGAGTCAGGTCACTTGAGACTCTGCTACTTAATCTGAAAAATGGGGGTAGGGGTGGATGGGGGAGGGCAAGGGGATTGAGTAGGAGGTCTCCAGCTCTAAAAGACAGAGCTTCAGTTCTCACCCGAGTGTGCCTCTTTCCCGCCCCTTTGCTAGTCTGGTAACGCACAGATACTAGAAAGATGGGGAGAGCGGGACGCTCATGCCCTTACAGAATTGCCATTCAAAGGCAGACGTGAGAAACACCGGTTTCTGACAGTGTCTCCACTGGATGTCCCTCTATGAATCTTTAACAAACTGGAGTTGTCCTCCAATAAAAAGGTTTCAGTAAATTTCAGAAAGAGATGGTACAGAACTTGCAGTGAGCAAAAACCGTTTTTAAGCTATTGTACTGGGTTTCAAAGAAAACTGGAGGAGAAGGAAGAGCCGTGCCCCCCTGAAGGCACACACTTTTCTCTAGAACAGAAAGGTGTAGATTGCTAAGTACGAACCACACCAAACACCCCCCCTCCTCTCGGCTGAGTTTCTGACAGCAGCCCACCCACAAGCAGCGGCCCCGGGCCCCCCCGCGCCAACTCTGCTGAGTTAGTCTCCATTCTTCAGCTGCGCCCAGCCACTCCCCCGACTAGCGACAAGTCTTCAGTGCCCGCGCCCAGGGTAGGCGCCGCCCAGTGCTTTGCGGAGCAGAGAAGCCGGCGGCAGGCGCCCTTACCCGGGTTAAAGAGCACGGTCCCCTTGAGATAGGCGTACTCCTTGGTACTGATGTCCAGGCTCCAGCACTTGACAAGGAAGCCCTTGATGGCCTGGACCTCGGCGGCCGAGGGCTGCTGCCCGGCCTCCGGCGGCGGTGCCAAGTGCGGCTGCGGCGGGTCGCCCGCCACGTCCCGCCGCCTGCTGGTGAGGATCGTCTGCAGCAGGCTGGGCTCCGAGGTCTCCACCGTCTCGAAGTGCATGTGGTCCTGGGCCAGCTCCAGCAGGAGCAGCGGCGCCCAGCAGCTGCGCACCAGCACCAGCTGCTGGTCCAGGGGCAGCACCTGGAAGCAGGGCAAGTACTTGACGAAGCGCAGCGTCTTCAAGAGGCCGGCCGAGGCCACCTCGCAGACCACCTGTGGGCTCTTGAGGGCCACCGGCCGCTGCAGGCCGCACGCCGGGCCCCACCACGGGGTCCCCGGCTGCGCCTCGGGGTCCTCCGCCGCCGCGTGCGTTTGCTTGGCGCTCGCGGGCCCGCTGGCGAGCTCGCTGCCCTGCAGCGGGTGGTCTTCGCCGCAGAAGCAGCAGCCGCACAGGAGCGCCACGGCCGGCCCCCCGGGCAGCCCCTCCCTGTCCCCCGGCCTCTGCGCCCCGGAGGAGCGCTCCCACCACGGGGCTCCCGGCGGCGCCTCGGGCGCTCCCGCAGCCACGTGCGTTTGTTTGGCGCTCGTGAGCAGGCTGTAGAGGATGCTGCCCTGCCGCGGGTGGTCTTCGCCGCAGAAGCAGCAGCG
>JAKSZT010054121.1:3000217-3067836 GCA_026826555.1 Tolypeutes matacus
AGGATGCTGCCCTGCCGCGGGTGGTCTTCGCCGCAGAAGCAGCAGCGGTAGAGCAGCGCGGGGGGCCGCCCGCCCGGCAGCCCCTCTCGGCCCCCCTGCGGCTCCGCGCCGCACGAGCAGCCCCAGCACGGGAGCCCCGGCGGGGCCGCGGGCGCCCCCGGAGCGGCGCGCGTCTGCTTGGCGCTCATGAGCATGTTGTAGAGGATGCTGCCCCGCCACTCGCCGCCTTCCCCCGCCATGGCCCGCGCCGCCTGCAGCCCGGCTCTGCCCCGCGGCCGCCGCCCGGGACTTATTTATACCCGGCGCGCACGCACGCGCGTCGGCCGCCTCCGCCTGGGCAAGGGCGCGGCGCCGTGCTCCGGTGGTGTAGACGCCCATGACCTGGGCGGTTCAGAAGGGGCCGATGCTGCTTAAAGGCTGGAAACGGAAGAGCGACGGGGGCGTGGGAGCTCTTGAACACTTCTCTCCTCACTCTCCTTACTCCTGTCCCTGCCTCTGGGAGGGAGGGGACAGAGCGACGGGAGCCGGGAGCCCGGGCGCTGTTCCAACTCTGTCCATTGTACCCTGACATCTAATTTGTTCCCTTTACTGGGAGGATGAGGGTACCTAAAGGCGGGGGGAGCTATTTCTATGCCGTCTTTGTAAACTTTCATTGAGAGATCACGCTTTGTATGACAATACTTTGTGAGAGAGAGAGAGAGAGGTCTCGTTTTCTGGGACTTTGAAAACTATAGATCATGTAGCAGCAGTAGCAGCAGCATGTGGGAATTTGTTAGAAATGCCCAATCTCAGGCCCCACCCAGAGCTTCTGACTCTGAATCTGCATTTTAACAAGGTTTCCACGGGAGCCACGTGTGCCTTAGAGTTTGAAGAACCCTGGCCCAGGGATGCTACCATAACGGTTTAGTTCAATTCAGCCAATATTTATGAGTGCCCACTGTATCCTAGATGCTGTGTTCCAGAGCTGGTGGCAGTGTCCAGGATGTAAAAGTGGCTAAAACCTGGGAATGTAGGGGGTAAAAGGTAGTTATACTGAGAACCTTGGATCCTCCTAGAAGTGTTGCTTTGGGTAGATGTGTAAGTTCACCTTTCTTTGCCTCCCACCCTTCCGAAGCAGATAATTTGAAATACAGGTATCAGGAAGCCTGGGTCCTTTGGTCCTCACTTGCCACCCAGCCTCCTTCTCAGAGGTCCAGACAGGCACTGAGCTCAGTTGGTCTCCGCACACCATCACCTGCCCCGTGTGTAACTAGCTGGTCACAATCCTCCAGTCCTCAGATTCTTCACTTCTAAAATGGGAAGTTTACGTTAGTGAGCTCATGGGTCCAGGACTGAAGTCATGGAGCAGAGAAGGGAATGGGAAGCTGGTATATAGGGCCCCCTTCCCTTTTTTTTTCCATTTTCCTGAGACCTTTGGGATTCTGCACCTAGCAGGAAAACATAGGAGACCCTCGTATTGCATTAAACCTGATTTTTTTTTTTTATGCCCGTGAGAGGCCCTATACAGTGGTTAAATCTCCAGCGCTGACACAGGAATGCCTCGATTTTAATCCTGTCCCTAACACTCTGTAGCTCTGTGGCCTTGGGCAATGCATTAATTTTCTATGGCTGCTGTAACAAATGACCACACATTTAGTGGCTTAAGGCAACACAAATTTATTATGTTACAGTTCTGGAGGTCAGAAGTCCGAAATCAGTTTCACTGGGCTAAAATCAAGGTGGCATTCTTTTTGGAGATTCTGGGAAAGAATGTGTTTTCTTGCCTTTTCGGTTTCTAGAGGCCGCCCACATTCCTTGGCTCCTGGCCACATCACTTTGACCTCTGTTTCCCTTGTCATATCTCCTTCTCTGATTTTCTAAGGAGCTGATAAACTCGGGATAATCCAGGATAACCTCCCCATCTCAAGATCCTTAACTGAACCACATCTGCTCAATCCCTTTTACTGTGTAAAACAACATATTCACAGGTTCTGGGCGGGCAGGAAGTGGGCATCTTCAGGGAGGCATTATTCAGCCCACCTCAGGAAAGTCACTTAAACCATCTGTCTTTCAGTTTCCTCATTTGTAAAATATGGACAATAGTCACTGCGAGGTAATCCTCATACTTGAATTCAAGTAATCCGTTTAGAAGAATACTTGGTACACAGTAAGGGTTGGATGTACCAACCACTATTTTGCCTTTTCTAAAGATAATGCGGGATGACCTCAGAGTTAGGAGGTGATACTGCACCTGCACTGCCATTATTCTGTCTCTCCTAGAGGCGCCCCTCCCCCTCGTCCCCACAGCCCAGAAGCTGTCCCGTTTTTCCTGCATGTCCATATTTCTTGGCCCAGACTTAAAACCCTGGGTATATCACTTGGACCTCAGCAGTGATGTACAACAACAGTGCTATTTCACTGTCCATTTCATTATTTGCCATTTCCAATATTCCAGCTATTTGGGGTATTGTCACTGCTGCTTAAGCCACTTCTTGCCTTATGAACCCACTGACCAGCCTAGCTGAAAAACCCAACCTACCTCAGTGCCCATCATCAGTTGCCAGTGGTAGTTACTTTTTATCATATTTCCCAATTTTATTTTCTTCCTAACACGTTTCAGAACCTGATATGATTTATTTAGTTGGTCCTTTGATGGTTGTTGATTGTTTCTCCCCACCCACCACCACCAGTATAAAAGTCCCTTCAAGGTAAGGAATCTGTCACTCTGTATGCCAGCAACTAGAACAGTGGATAGCACCCAGCAGGTGTTCAAAAAATATATTCGTTGGCCAGTTGCACCATTAGAGAGAGAGGCGAAGGATATGCTTCTTCTCTCAACATAGAGCAAGCCTGGCCACACAGCCATTGCTGCACTGAGCCTGGACGGGAGAGAAGTTAGCAGGCCCTGTAGGAGTCAGAGCTTTCTGGGGCCTGTTGTGATACTCAGAGTGCTACAGACACTCTAGTAAGGTAACAAGAAAACTGGGCTAACAGTCAAAAGACCTGGTTTTGATTTGGGGCTCTTCCACTTGAAAGATAGAACATTGGGCAAATCATTTAACCTCAGCCTTCTCATTTGTGAAATGGGGAAAAACTTCTCTAAACCAGTATTTTTTTAATGTATATCTTTTTATTTGTCTATATTTAAATTTATAAATCAACCAGCCAAACTACTATAATGTTACCACGATGCAGCAAAAACAAGACATCTATCTACAAATATTAAAGTAATGAACAAATTAGAGGCAGTAAAACAGAGCAGAAGGGGTAGAGAATATCAGTGAGGCAGGTCATGATAGCGTAACCCTTCATCCTAACGATCCATTTTTTTAGTAAGTGAAGCCTCCCGGTCCTATAAAATGAGCACTCCATCACACATCTTTATACTTTTACTCCCTGTTCTTGAGGCTAGGTCCTAAAATTATCCAAGTATTATATCTAGTTCTCTATAGCCATAGACATCTTATCTTTTATGTTGTCCAAAGCAGCCAAGGTAATCTGGCCTGTTTGAGTTTTTGTAACCTCTGATTAGATTCAAAACCCACCCACTCCCACCCTCCAGTTACACAGTGAAAACCAGGATAAAGTCAGATACACAGGCCTCAAGAAAATTCTGCAAGGAAGGATGTAATGCAGGCTCTGCCCAGATCGAGACTGAATTATATACCCATCTTCACCCACAGTCACACATCCTCGGGCTGTTCATTCATGGAGTAATAATTTGGGAATAAAGCCATGGTTTGTGTGGTACTAAAATACTTAATAGTTTGTTGTATTACATTATGGCTTTCCCCAGCACTTCCCAAGGTGGCCTCCAAACACTGTGGCCAATCACTGGCAGGAGAATTTTCCTGGAATTGGATCTGGGGCTGCAGGGATTCCTCTCCACTGTTCTGGAACTGATTGTTCCAGGCCTGGTTGTTCCAGGCTTGGGAACACCAGATCTGGCTGTTCCAGGCCTGGCTGCTCCACATTGGAAAGTTACCAGGAGTGTTCACCAAACATCCCTGGGGGTAGGGAGAGTAGAGTCCTGGGTATTCTGTAGGTGCTGAGCCCTTCTGGGTCACACTGTTGCCACTCTTTGACCAGTTGGCATTTTTCTGCCACCACTTACATTTCATTCTCTTGTGCTGGAACCAGGTCTTAGCTGAGGTTCAGAACGTTGGGAAGGCCTTGCCTCTGCTGGAGGCTGAGGAATTTCTGTCTTTGAAATCTATCATTGAGTATACACAGCTGGGTCTGAGAGAACACGGTCCTGATGTTCCGTTTCTCGACCTGGCCCTCACCTTTCTTTGCCGCGCTCTTCTCTACAGAAGCAGGTAGTTTCACTTTGGGACTGGTGGAAGGATCAGGGCTATCCAGGTCCGTGGAGGAAGGAAGAGGACTGACTGTCTCTGACTGGTGCGCCTCAGCAGATGACATTTGCAAGGATGCACAGTTTTCTTCGGCCTTAGACATCTCAGGCATTGGTGAAGACTCCCTAGAATCAGATGCTTCGGGGACAAGGCACGCTTTGGGGAGAAGCTAGATCTACACTCATGTTATTAAGTAGAAGGAGGGGGAGCATCGAAGACCTAGACTGTGAGAATGGCCAAAACAGGCTTAAAGACTATTTAGGTGGAAGATCTTAGAGAAATAGGAAGACCTACAGGTATGTAAGTATTAAAAGACCCGACTAAGGGAATCCCCTCCACAGTAGCAATAGCCACCCAGCCCAATGCAGCTTAAACCAGTATTAATAAGTACACCCTTGTTCTAAGTCATTCAAGAGCTTTTTTTCCCCCTCTGAATATGGCCATTTACAGAAGTTTTCTGACTCCTTTAAAGCGTTGAAAATTAAATAGTTACTTAAGTTTACACTCATTCACTTTCTAATGATGTAACGTTGAGCAAAGCATTTAACATCTATCTCATCTCTTCTCACCTATGAAATGATTAAAAAATGCTATAAACTAATTTTAATACATTCATTCTAGCCCTACATCCTTCAAGGGTTTTTCTAAAACTCTTTTCATCTCATCAACTATATTTTTAAAATCCTCATAACTCAAACCCATTTGTTGAGACTTTAATTTAATCATTCATCCCTCACACATTTTTGATACATTCAACTTTGACTTTCAGGGGTTGTCTGAAATTGAAAGTGCAGTGCAATACTGAGTACCATGAACTTGTAATATATTGCCTATAATTCCCCTTCATTCCCAGAAGCAGAGACTTCTGATTTTCTTACTTCTGTTTTTCTTGAAGTTGCAATTCTCTATTCACGACTCTGAAGGACTTTCTAGGTTCTTTGGGTTGACTGAACCTAAGGAGAGATTGCCTGCTTGTCCTTCACAAGTGTTCATCCTTGGAAATGTCAGGAGAAAACTGACTTCATCTCTCCACTTTCCATTTTTTCCCCCTTGAATAAATAGCTTGTGAGAAACGAAATTATCCAAATACTCCAACGCAGAGATTTGCACCAAGTAATGCCAGCCTGCTGGTTGCTACAGGATTAGTGAAGACATAACCTTCCAAGGCAGGCACAGGCATCTTCATTTGATTTGTTCCGTGTCCTCAGACCACTGTGACAGCTAGACAAAAGGACACTCATCATCTGCACCTGTCATGTGCTGTGTTTGTCCACAATGGCAATTTGGATATTTATACTGACTCATTGTGTGATGACCTTGGTCAGTTGGACACCTGCTGTGCAGAATCCATTATCGGTTCCAACTCAGGGTGGGAGTAATGCTGTTCTGCCTGCCCAAATGCAACCTTCAACTTCAAAGTAACGCAGCTTTCGCTAAAGATGTAGGAGTGGAGTACAGGTGGGGCTAAAGCTGGGTGCAATTTTAAAACTGACCTTTGCACAGCAAGCCGATCCTGATCTGCAAAGGCACGACGATCTGATGCATGATATGAATTTTCAACCTGGGCTTAAAAGAGCTGGGAGGTCTCAGAATTCAGTTCCTTTTGCAAACAGGTGACAGGGCTTAACATTAGTGTCTTCCTTATTTTTAAAGGTAAATATTGAGTTAACACTACTGTAGAGGAATAGTGGCCGATAAAATTCAAGATATGGCCTCACTTTTTTTCCCTTCCAAGATCCAGAGGGTCTAAAGCTATATTTATGAAAGAATGAATAGATTTCAGCAGCTGACTCAGGAAAACGCCTAAAGAAGATTAAATTATTATTTTCCTTCAGATGAGCTAAAGAGGAAGTAATCAGCTGCCTTATAGGTCACATAGCGGCCGAACTGGAATGATGACTCTTATATTCCCCGTACTCCTGAAATCTCCAAAATCAACTTTCAAATCAGTCATACGACCACTCTGTTCAAGGAAGTTAATTCACCAAATCCATTTGTTTTACTGAATCTACCAATATTGAATCCATCCCAATACCAGGTGTTCGTCAAATTGTCTAATTATTAAATTGACTGGTAGGTTTAAAAATTGCTGCACCAGCAGTGAGAGAAAAGTTTCTCATGCATCTAAGGATCTTTTAGCTTCATTAGGTTGCTCAACCTTTACTCCTTCCCCCTGATTCAGTGGATTTTAACAATCTTGCCAGCCCTTATGGTAAGAGCTCAGGTACCTTCTGCCAAAACTTAGCTTCCTGTCTTAACCACTCTGATTTCTAGTTTGATGTTCTGCAAAATAAGGGTAAAAATACTTTCTGTGTTTACTTCACAAAGTTGTCGAGTGTATCAAACAGTGATATATATATATATATACACACACACACACATTAACCATACCTCACGAGTGTAAGTTATTAGAGGTAGATTGCAATTTATTTAAGTCGGAAGCATCAGGCCTTAGGAAGTTATACATTGCCCAACTAAATCAAATTTGTGCATTTGAAATTCTCTGTACACACACATATCAAATGCATTTGAAATAAGGGATCATTATAGTGGAGAATGTCATTCGAACCCGGATTTAGATATATTTAACATTAGTAGTACCGTAGACCTAATTGCTCTCTCTGAGCTCACAATGATGAAAATATGAAGAACAAAAAAAGGTATGAATGAACATAGGTGAGTTTCTTTGCAGCAAAGTCAAAGACCAGTGATGAAGAAAATCAAGAACTTTATTTCTAAACTGATGTTTTTGGCATGAGTGTGGCTGGGATATTGTAAAGAAACTGTCTTAGCTTGAGTTCCTTAAAGTCAGGCCTGAAACAAGGACTGCATGCATGTCCTTGGGAGGTGACCCCAGGAAGGAGTGGTGAGGGTACAGGAAGAGTGATCCTGGGAAGGAGAAAATGCCAAAATAAAGGTGCATTGCTGAGGCCACTGCTGTGGGCAACAGGGACAATTCCACCAGGAGCCCTGGAGAAACATACCGAATGCCTCCCAGAATTGTCCACCCAAAGGAGGCAGCAGCAGTATTTATTAACTTCCATACCCCAAGGTTGAGGGCTGCCACCAAGTTTCCACCAGTATCTATGGTGTTGCAAAATAGTCAGCATGAAAATAGTCACAGCCTGTATAGAACTGTCCACCCAGATGTGGTTGGAATCAGAGGCATGGGGAAAAAAGATACAAAGTAGGGAACCAACCGGAGCCATCTGATAGAGAAGTTCATGGCCTATCATACTGACCTTGCTGCCATGAGGTCAATCCCACATGTTATAGAGAGATGGTGGCAGTGATACAGTAACAACCTTAGAACTCTTATGCTGGGCTTGTTCATCTTGAAAACCATGTTACCATTATGTTCCAAGATGTTCAATTCTTTAGATATGTAAGTGTTGAGTGGAGGAAGGCAGGAACATTTGCCTAACATTGAAGAATAATTTTTCCCAACTGAACTTTTATCTGGCAGTATTCATTCCCAGCCACTTTCTTGTAGACAGACAGTGAAAACAAAGCAACAGTAAAACAAAAATTAGCAGATAGTCACAGCTTTTACAAAATCGGGGGTTATGGCAGTACTTGTAACTCTTGGGTATTTTGGGATGCTTTGAGATTATCCATAAATCTTGAGATTTTTCAGTCTGTTCAAAGGGGTTTAAACCAAACCGGGACCTTCAAAGGCCTCCTCATGAGGCTTGGGGCATGGCTGGATCCGGGTACTCAAACTACATTACTTAGGACACATTTCTTGAAGCCTTCTGAACCCTCATTCAAATGTGAATTATCCTGGATTCCTATCCTTTAACTCACCCATCTAACTCAGTAGCAACTTTTATCAGCTTTCCTTTCAAAATGTATCTCAGATCCGCCACCTTCCCATCATCACCATCACTACCACTCAGACTCAAGCCACCATAATGTCTGTCCTCTGCAATAACCTCCTTACTGGTCTGCTTCCATTCTTGCTCTGCCAAGAGTTTTTCTCCAAAGTCAGAGTGATTCTAAAAGATCAGTGAGATTGTGGGTAGCTATTGACTAAAGCCTCCAGTGCCCTAGCCTTGAAAATCTTACAGACCTGGCCCTGACTCGCTCTCCAATTCCCATCCATCATTCACTGGGCTATAACTACATGGCCTCCTTGATACTCTTCAAACCTGCAGCCTCCCTTATCTGGACTGTCACACCTTCTGCAGCTAATCACATGATTTATTCTTTTCACTGCCATCGGGCCTTTGCTCAAATGTCATGTCCTCAGAGTGGCCCTCCCTGACCTCCCTGCCTAAAATAGCACTTCCACCACTCTTTATCCTTGTTGCCTGCTTAATTTTCTTCTTGGCCCTTAGCATTATCTGTTGTATGTTTATTGGATTATTTGTTTATGGTTTGTCTCTCCCAGGAGAGCATATGTTCCATGATATTAAAGGCCAAGGCATTCACTGCTGTCTGGAGCAGTGCCCGGCACAAGGTGAGTAATGAATAATGTGAACTGGTTATTCTCTAGAGCTACTGTGCCCAATGCCATCCTGGAATTTCTTTTCTTTCTCCTGTTGACTGAGCAAGCTATTCCATGGATGGTTCCTTAATTAATTACCTGAATTACTACCCAGCAACCCACTCTTGCCCTCCATGCTCGCCATCTCCACTGGGGGAGCTTCTTTCAGGGCTCTGCCAGGTATAATGCCAACATTCTCAATAGCTTTTTCTGTGTGTTTTCTGGGTTATGTTTCCTCTGCTCTGGTTAATCTATCAATGTAAACATATCCCCTTTCTATCTTCCAAACATTTATCAAAATCTCTGTCCCATCGATTATTTACTTCTCAAAGCTGTCATGATTTATCCCATCTATACCATTCACTTTTGCTATTTCAATAGGATTTTGAGGGAACAGGTAAATGTATGTGTTCCACCTGCTATCTTGAGCCACAAGCTCCTGATCGACAGTTTATCAAGCCAGAACCTGTTACGCATCTTCACTGGAATAGCAAATAAAAGAGTACTGTAATTTGGAGGAAGTAAAAACTATCCCCTGGGTTTATAAGAGCGCCCTCACCAGTAAAAGTCAACAAGCTGGTAGTGGTTGGACATTACCATTCAGAAGAGCCTTGAGAAATTCCAGGAGAATATTCTCCAGGAGTTTTGCTTAGCCAAAGACTGTGTGTGTGTGTGCATGCATGTGCATGTGTGTGTATGCTTTCTTTATCAATTGCACAGTATGAGGGAGGGTTCCAGGGACTTAGCCAGAAGTGTCCTGGCACCCATAAATTTCACAGTGCTGGAATGTGATAAAATGCAACTGCCAGTGCCACTTCTGAGACCTCCCTCCAGCTTGAGATCTGATGGATGGAAGTAAGAGGTGCCATTAGGGCACAGACCCTGAAGGTTGATTCAAAAAGCATTCTGCAGCATTTGAGGTGGGCTTTCCACACATAAGAATGTTACATACAAGTGAGAAATTAAACTTTTCGTAACAATTCTGCTAAAAACCACCAAAACTAGAAGCTCCATACTGTAAATAAAATTTAGTTTGCCATTTCTGTTGTAGTTAGAACTATTGTAGCTAGAGGGAGGTAACATGTGTTGTCAGCACCCTTTCTGCAGATGAACTTTAATCTCATAATAAATATCTCGTTTTCAGACAGAAAGGGCCACTGTAAATGGGTTTACCTGGTTTGTCATCTATTAAATGTTCACTTAACACTCTTAATTATGATTATACATTGGTTTGCTGTGTGTCCTTTTAAAGTACTTTGATTAAGGGCCAGTTCAACACAGCCTTTTGCATAGCAAGGTCATCAAGACCTATTAAAAGGGCAAATTGCATAACGCGTTGCCAAATGCAAATCTTGGCTGTACTTTGTTAAAGCGAAGTACATTCGACTTTTCATTAGCACTCCATCAATTACTTATAATGTAAAGGAGATGGGCAAACAATGGCCGCATACTTAGTCAAAAATTCCCAGTGTAGTCCTGGGAGCAAGAAGGAAAGAAGAAAAATGTTCCTTGATGATCATAAATAAGAGTATTTCCTTTAAAATGCCCTGAAATGGTTTCATAACAGAGGCACTGGTGGTGCAGTAAGTCCTGGCTACCAAAGTGTGGTCCTCAGAGCAGTAGCATCTGCCTCACCAGGGAGCTTCTTAGAAATGCAGACTCTCAGGCCTCAACCCAGACTTGCTGAATCACACACAATCTGCATTGGAGCAAGAGCCCCAGATGACTTGAATGCACTTTAAAGGCTGAGAATCATTCTCTAAATCTCTGGTGCTCAAATTTGGCTGCACATTGGTATTAGCTAGGGAGTTTAAAAAATTACTGAGGCCTGGACTCTGTCCCCAGAGACTCTGATGTAATTAATATGGGATGTGGTAAGGGCATAGAGAGTTTTTGAAAACTCCCCCAAGTAATTCTGATTACCAGCTCGGTTTGAGAATCATTGCTCTTAAAAATAAAACCCGGGGTTGCCGATGTGCCTCAGTGGCTGAGCGCCGGCTTCCCACATATGAGGTCCCGGCTTCAATACCTGGCTCCAGTACCTCAAAAATTAAAAAAAAAAACAAAAAACCTGGGGAGCGGATGTGGCTCAACCAGTTGAGCGCGTGCTTCCCACATGAGAGGTCCTGGGTTTGCCCCGGTGCCTCCTAAAAAACAAAAGAAAAACAAACAACAAGCAAACAAACGAAAATACCAATGCAGGGGAGCCGATGTGGCTCAGTGGTTGAGTGCCGGCTTCCCACATATGAGGTCCCTGTTCAATCCCCAGCCCCGGTACCTCAAAAAATAAAAATAAATAAAACCCAATATTATATTTATTGTATAAAAATAATAAAAATAATAATAATGAGAAGTAATCATTTTGGAGTAATGAGATCTTCAGAAAGCACAGATGAAAGCAAACACGAGAACTGTAATTAATGAAAATATTGTGTGCCATTATCACATTAATATGAGTCAGCGGATCAGAGTAGCAGAATAAGGGGATGGGACAGAAGTGGAGATGGGTAGAAGTTGAAACATGGGGTGACACAGTAAGATAGACCTTGGGAAGTACCAAAATGCAGGGTCCTCAATAGCTACTGTACAGGGTTCAATACATAAAACAATGTGGTTAGCAAGGACTCAGCATCAAATTCACTTTTGGAAAATTGAGACCACGGGAAACTACAAGTGATTCTCTTGTGCTCTCCTTCCCCGTTGAGGGCATTGATATATGCACACGACACCTAAAGATGTCATAAGAAGATTGAGGAAACACCAGATATGACCACGACCTTAGCTCGAACCCTCATGCTCTCTTGCTTGTTTTATAGCACTGAAGTCCTAATTTTTCTCGCTGCCTCTCATCATCCCACCACCCCATCCATCTTCCTCATGTGACCAGAGTGATGGTTCTGAAGCACGATTTTGATCCAATTGCCCCCTTGCTTTAAAAATACTCTGAACACACCTCATTGTGTGCAGCATTGTTTCTTTAGCATAAAGGATTGGGGAAGGAACTAAGATTTATTGAGCATTAGTAAAACTACTTTTATACTTCAAACCAAATCTATGAAGTAGGTGTAATTAATTCCGTTGTACAAATGAAGAAACTGAAATTCTTTTTCAGGGGGAGAATATTTAATAGCAGAGACAAAATTAGAACCCTGATCTGCCTGTATCTTCACTACCCTCCCTAGCATGGTCTACAAGACCCTTCATAATCCAACCTTTCTGGATCCATCTTCCAACTTTGCCCTCATATTATAGATAACCCCACAAACATTACACATCCCCCAAACACATCATGCTTCTTGTTATCGCTTAAAAACGTAATTTCATTTCATACCTCTATATTTTTGAAAATGTTTCTTGTTTATAGAATGTTTTTTCAGTGTAATCATAGTACTTTCCACATGCCATAGTAGCTTTCTCTTTTTTTGAAAGATTTAATTAATTTATTTATTTCTACCCCCCCCACCTTGTTGTTTGTGCTTGCTGTCCGCTCTCTGTGTCTGTTCGTTGTGTGCTCGTCTTCTTTTTAGGAGGCACCAGGAGCCAAACTTGGGACCTCCTATGTGGGAGGGAGGTGCCCAATCACTTGAGCCACCTCTGCTCCCTGCTTGTTGTGTCTCTTCATTACGTCATCTCATTGCATAATCTTGTTGCATCAGCTCGCTGAACCAGCCTGTCGCGCCAGCTCACTGTTTTGCCCGTCTTCCTTAGGAGGCACCAGGAATGGAACCCAGGACCTTCCCTATGGTCGGTGGGCACCCAACTGCTTGAGCCACATCTGCTTCCCTCATATTAGCTTTCAATACATTGTTTTGTAATTATTTTGATGTAGTTATTTTCCCTACTATAATTGGTTCTTGAGAATGCAAATCATGTCTTATTCATTTTTATAATCAACATCTTCATCTTGGGCTAAGTTATACTGGCTAAATACTAACACTCTCCTCCACCCCACCCCCAAATCTCAGTGGCTTGCAATAGCAAAGGTATGTTTCTTGTTAATGATATCATGGGTTGGTGTGGCTCTGTTCCAATGTTATCTTTACTCCAAGACCCAGGTTGACAGAGCATTTTCCATTGGAACATGGCTGGTTTTGTGACAGAGGGAAGAGAGATAAGGTGACTGTTTTAGTTTCCTAGGCTGCTCAAACAAATACCTTGAAATGGTTTAGCTTAAACAGTGGAAATTTATTAGCTTATGGTTTTGAGGCTAAAAGAAAGTCTAAATCAAGGCATCATCAAGGTGATACTTTCTCCCCAAAGACTGGCATTCTGGGGCTGGCTGCCAGAAATCCTTGGTTCCTCTGTCACATGGCAAGGCACATGGTGATGTATCCTGGTCTCTTCCTTTTCTTCTGGATTTCATTTCAGCTTCTTGCTTGCTGTGGCTTTCTCTCTCTGTCTGAATTTCATTCTCTTAAAAAGGCCTCCGGTAATAGGCTTCAGATCCATCCTGATTGACGTGGGACACACCTTAAGTGAAGTAATCTCATCAAAATTTCCTAATTACAAATGGGTTCACACACACAGGAATGGATTAAATTTAAGAGCATGTTTTTCTGGGGTACATACAGCTTCAAATGATCACAGTGACCCATGAGATTGTTTGTAAATTTTCTGCTTGGTACCAGCACACATCACTTCTCTCCATATTTTATTGGCTAAATCAAGACACATGACTACTTCCTTCTGGCCTCCATGGTTTCTGGTGAGAAACTGGAAATCTTGTCCCTTGTATATGATGAGTCACTTTTCTCTTGCTGCTTTTAAGATTCTCTATTTTTCTTTAACATTTTTTTCAAGAGAGTAAAGAGTTTATTGAGAAATGAGGGAAAAGAAAACAGTACACACCCCAGACATGAGTGCGGGCATGCTGCAGGGTAAGATGTGCCTTTTCTTTAACTTTTGACCGCTTGATTTTGATATGCCTTGGTATAAATCTCTTTTGAGTCTCTTCTACTTGGAGTTAATTGAGATTTCTTGGATTTGTATATTCATGTCTTTCACTAAATTTAAGAAGTTTTCAGCCATTATTTCTTCAAATATTTTTTGTCCCTTTCTCTCTCTCTCCTCTCCTTCTGGGACTCCCATTACATACATGTTGGTGCACTTGATTGTGTCCCACAGGTCTCTTAGGCTCTGTTCAATTTTCTTCATTCTTTTATCTTTCTACTCCTGAGACAATAATATCAATTAACCTATCTTCAATTCAAATTAGCTCATTCTGCCTGCTCTGTTCTGCTGTTGAACCCCTCTAGTGAATTTTCATTTCAGCTATTCTACTTTTCAGATGCAGAATTTCTCTTTTTTTTTTTTTTTTTTGTTATTATCTATTTAGAGAGACAACATTCTCATGGTTTGCTTTAGTTCTTTGTATATAGTTTCCTTTAGCTCTTTGAGCATATTTAAAATAGTTGCTTTAAAGTCTGTCTAAAGTCTAATGCCTGGGCTCCCTCGGTGAGAGTTTCTATTAATTTCATTTTTCCCTTTATATTGGCCTTACATTACTGCACCTTTTCATGCATCATAGTTTTTCATTGAAAAATGGTCATTTCAGATATTAGAATGTGGCAATTTTGGAAATCGGATTTTACCCTTTCCCCAGGGTTTGTTGTTGCCACCTGATGAAGTTTCTGTTGTTTGTTTAGTGACTTTTCTGAACTAATTTTGTAAAGTCTATATTCTTTTTTATGTATGGCCACTGAAGTCTCTGTTCTGTTGCCTTAGGGGTCAGCTAGTGATTCTTTAGAGATTTCCTTAAATGCCAAGATTCTGCTATTTTTTTCTTTATTAAGCATCCCTCTGGTTGCTGTAAGCTTTTTATTAGATTCTATAGTTCTGAGAAAACTATACTGACTTTTTTGCCAACTTACTCATTGCTTTTGTGGAGGGATGGACTTTTGAAATTCCCTAAACCAACATTTTCATTGATTTCACCTTGAATAGATTTTTTTTTTTAAATCTACACAACCAAATCAGACAACCAAAGGATTTGTACAGAATAAATGAGGCAGATATATCTATAGAGTCTTTAGCTAAGTACAATATGACTTTCTGAGTATAGCATTAGACTTCCATCTCCTTTGGCCTTCCTGGGCTCAAACATTTATAAGTCCTGTTCCCATATCCCAAATCTGCACCATAATCGTTATTCCCTCAACTCAGCATTTTTTTGAGGTACTGGAGATTGAATCCAGGACCTCATATATGTGAAGCCCATGCTCAACCACTGAGCTACACTCACTCCACTCAACACAGCATTTTAAAATACCATCTTCAAATGATTCTAAGTCCTTTCCAGTTTCTCTGAGTGTTGTCCCATGGTCTAGATTTTTCTGGCCTTTGATTTGCTATGGACATTCCCCTAGCCAGGGGTTTCAGGAAACAAGTATGGGCTGTGGACTGGAGAGAGATGGCTTATGGCATTAGGTCACAGAGTAACTTAAGTGTTTCTTAGATGAAGTTGAGTTTAGAAAGAGCAGGAAGCAGTGTGAAGAGGCAAACCTAAAACAGAGCCCAGATAGAATGATGAAAAGTAATTATAAACCAAAAGAATCTCTAAGTGACTCAGGATTTCAAGGAAGGATGATTTGACAGACAAACAGGAGATTCCTACAGCATAGGTAGGCAGATGAACAGAACCTTTTATAATGGCTAAATTGGCAAAAGAGAGTGATGTCATGGAAACAATGGTTGAGAAGAGGTTTCAAGAGGAGAGTGAGGAGCATTAGGGAGGACAAGTCAGATAACTAGTGAAACATTTCTTTGATTTTAGCAACTGGAAGTTCATTGGGGACCTTTGCAAGAGCAATTTCCATAAAGAAGTGTTGTCAGAAGTCAGACTATAGTATGTTGAGAAAGTGAATTCATTGAGTGTAGACCACTTTTTAACCATTTTTTCGCTGTGAAAAGAAGGAAAGTGAAATGGTGGTATTGCCTTGAAGAAATTTTTTTTTTATTATGTGTTTTTTCGTTTGTGTTTTTTTGAAGATGGATGATACAAATAGCCTTTTAGAAGACAAAGTAAATGAGCAAGATTGATTGATAATTCATTAATTAATTCATAATTAATGAAGCAAGATCACTGATGAAGAGGGAAAGTATGAAATCCAAAGCAGAAGGGTTTAGACTAGATCTGGGAAAGGGGAAGAACACCTCATCAGCTGAAGCTGAAGGGAAGAGGCGAGATTGCTATAAATGTAGAAGTAGATACATTTGTTGAGGAAGAACGAGCATGAAGTTGTGGGAGGTCATACCTTCTGCATTCAATATTTTCTGTGGCAGTGGAGGAGCAGGCTGGAAGAAGTGGTATGCCTTGTCAACTCACTTCAATTTGTTTATAGCAAATGTGCCACACAGTTTAATTTCACATTTCTAAAAATCTAAACTAAAGCTGAATCCAGTTAAGGGAAACATAATGGGCTCTTTTTACATGATAGAAAGAAGATTACCAGTTCATCAGAAGAGACAAACCTTACTTTTACTGTGAACTTTGGAAGAATCTTACCTACATATTTTTGAAGCTCTCCTTTTGACTAGTGATGGGATATAGGACTGTGATGGAGACATTCAAGCTGGCAGGGTATTGGCATCAGAAACACCTGCCAACAGGGCCTTAACCTTAGGACTGAGGTTCATGTATTGGTCAAGGCTGGAGAAGGTTGGCAAAAATAGAGAGTTTGCATGCTGGGAAAGTTATCAAGGCAACAGGATGCAGTTGGCACAGTGGTTAAATAGGAAAGATAATTATTTCCAGGAAAAAACAAAAACCCAGTTATCAGGACAAAGCTAGAATTAGACCTGGTTACTTGATGTTCAGTATTTAAGTAGAGCTTATTAAATACTTTATGATCATAACCCAATGTTTCTCAATCATGGCTGCACATTGGAATCACGTGGGAAGATTTAAAATTACTTAACCCTGGAGAATCTGATTTAATTTGCTTGTGGAGGAAACTGGATATCAGGGTATTCTAAAGACCCTTCAGGTAACTCTAATAGGTAGCCAAATTGAGAACCATGGCTCGAACCAGAATTTGTACCAGAGGTAGAAATGAGACTGGAGGGACTCAGAGGGCACTTAATGTCCTATAATACTGGAGTGACAGAATAAAAGCTCATTTCATCATTTCTATTCAACCCTCCCCCAACCTGAATATTATCTGGCTTTCTTGATTTCTAATAATGTTAATATAAATCTTCTAATGAGTTAGGATCAAAATTTTAAGTTGTCTTTAACTTTCTATGACTAATCATCACCCCCTCTCTATCCCATGACCCCACAAACTATCATTTGACACTTCTTGAAACTATATCCAGAATATTTCTTCCTTCCATTCCCACTATGACCTCCATTCTATCCACAACACAAATAATTTAAAACTTGATTACCTATTGTCTAAATTACTTTAATAGTTCAACATATGGCTGCCCTTCTGACCAGTATTTACCTTCCAAACAATTCTATATGCATTTTCCCATTACACTTGTCTTCATATCACTCACTTTCTCAGCTAGCTGAGAAATCCTCAGCTTGACACTAAAGGCATTTGAAGTAGACTCTGCTGATGCCCCTTCTCATATCATCTCAGCTCACCAGAGTTCACTGGAAGCCAACTTTTCATCTCAAGCACCTGTGTTTCTCCTTTTTCATCTGAGGGATTTCCCCCAGTGACCTGGGAGCTTGGTTAGCTGCCTGTAGTGGCAACCCAGAAGTGTGGTGGTGCAGTAACCCTTATTCTTCAACCCTCAACCAATGGAGCATGAAGCTTCTCTGATCAATACCACCTTTCCCCTCCTCCCATGGAATAATTCTGCACTATATTCCACATGGTTTCCCAGGGCATCCCCCCATGGAATTGGGCCACAGTTGCCCACAGAGGTAACCTGCTCATCGATACACCATTTATTTACTTTTCTCCCTTCCTTGTCTCATGCCCTCATTTGTTCTTCCTGGGATTATATCCCAAAGTAACCACCTGCACCCAAGTCCTTGTCTTTGGATCAACTTTGATGGGAACGCAAACTAAAATTGTTTTTCACCGTATCGGACCCAAATCAACCCTAAAACCTACTCTACACCAAATATGACTTGTAATGCCCAGAGGATTTTCTCACCCCCATCTACTTACATCATTCCCTTCCTTAGAAAACCCTCCCTCCCCACATGCAGCCTCCATTAAATCATGTTCAGTGTTTCCAAGAGCGAAGAAATCATTGGGAAACTAATCTTCTACCAGTCTCTCTCTCTCTCTCTCTGGGTATGTATAAATATAAATACAATCATAATATAACTGTCTTGTTCAAACTGTGTTTGCAGATGCACTTTAAAACAAAGCTTTTTTTCACTGGTAAAACAAGCAGATTTGAAGAATGATTTTTTTTTAATGAAAAAAAAAAAACACAAAAAACCCAAATTGCTATTATCTAATGTTCTGCAGATCATAGACATGGCTTTTCAAAGAGGGAAAAAAATCACAAAGTTTACCATTATCAAAAATAGGCTTTATTGTTTTGGGGCCCCGAGCACCATAAAACTTCATGTTTCTAAAATACATACTAGGTTATAGGTTGAATATAGTTATTATAACTTGATATTTTTAAATATGCTAAGTAATAAGGATAAATATGGTTTTTCTAATTATACAGTTGGGTTGATACTTCTATATTTAATAAATGTTAACTTGGTAGAAAAATAAAAGATGACTAAGACATGATTTTAAAGCATTCAATAAAAGATAGGACATCATTTTACTAAACCCATGTGAAAACTCAATTTTCCTTTGCAGTAAAGTGCACTGAATTGTCTTTTCAGATTGATTATACCCTAGCCTTTGGGAAAGCATAAAAATGACATACATACTTCCAGGTACAGTTAAGATCAACATTTCTCTCTCTCATCCTATAATATACTCAATCTTTTATATAGTACTCTCAAAACTCTTTTTCAAATAGCATTTAATTCAACAAGTATTTATTGAGACTCATATATACAAAGTCTTGTGTTAAGCTGTTAATGGGGTATGAATGTGAATAAAACAACATCGCTGTCTTCAAGAAATTTGCAGGTACCCTGGGCCAATTTATTTAAGACCACATTTTGCATGAAACTGGCTCTGTACTAATATGAAGGATTTAAAAACATATGGTGTAGCTGCTGAAGGTGAAACTCAATTAACCCTCCTGTTTCATGTCCCCTAAGAGTCAATGATCAAGACAGAAAAAAGTAGGTCCTGGGGATTTTTACTTCCTAGTCAATTTTTAAAAGAGAATTTAAATTTAACCAAAAAAGTAAAAATTACTTTGTCCTTTTGCTTTTGAGCTAAAGAGTACCTATTAAGTCACTTAAAACTAAACAAGTTCTTTCAATTATGTATGATATTCAACACTGTTAGAATATACACACTGAAATTGTAAAAACCTGTCTGGGACTAAGAAAAAGCAATTCTACTATTAATCAGAGTGGGAGGATAGATACAGATAGTGTTAGCAGCAAAATTAACAGGAAACACTGGCTCTCCCAAGGCCATACAGGAGCTGTAAAATGCCTTAATGACCATCTCCCCAACCCTTGGCCCAATTTGAGTGTTTGCTGCTTTTTCACCAATGATGCCTCCAGATCTGCTTTGCTATTCTCATCTATTACTGGGGATACCCAATTGCTAGATTGCCCATGCTTTATGACACCACCCAATTCCTAGTTAATCCTCACGTCTTCCGATCCCACCTCAGAAAGAATAACAAGTCCAGAACTGATCCCCATTTCCATGAGGCCCTACACAGATCACTTCAACAGGAACTCTTACAAAAGACGCTTCCATCTTTCCTCATGTCAAGAGCAGTATTCCATGGTCCCCTTGGAGTGCAATTGTCTCACTATATTGGGACAATAAATCTGATTCTGTCAGACTACAAGCTTTTATCTGGTGGTGTATTGGCTGATTGGTCTTTAACAACACATATGTTCATATTAAATGTCAAATACTTAAAGAAAAATACCAATATACTTCAGCATACTCTTCATAGTTGACCTGGAGGTAGAACACTTATTTAACGTGTTTGAAACGTGTGATATCTCTTAGAATTACCTTCAGGGATAATGGTTCCCTCCTTCTCTCCCTCCCTTCTTTCCTTCCTTCCTACCTCCCTCCCCCCTTCCTTCCTACGAGTTGATTTTGGTGGTAACTACATTGAAGATGCATCTGAATTTTGGAACCAGTCTAATATTATTTGGAAACATATTTGCCTTGTACCCTTCTTCCATCTTCATAGATATTTGTTTAAAACTCATTCTGAATAAAGAGAACTCTTTATGTATAGTTTCAAATATATTGACTCCATTCATTTTTCAAATGCAAAGATTACCACCAATTTTGTATAAGCAGATAATGTAAAGGTATAGAATTTTTCGCTATGGTAAAATGTGATAGTGTCTCCTTGTGCAGAGATAGTGTACTATTGCCTATATTTTTTCCTGTCCACAAATATTTTCATACTGATGCTCCAAAATAGAAAATTTCAATCATTAAATAGTTGCTTATGTATATTCCATATACCATTTTTTCTCAAAAAAGCATTTGAGATGACTATCATTAGTTTAAACCATTTGGATTGCCCATTTGCTCACGAGTGAGGTCTCCTTTGTAGACTTAACTCCACCCACTCTTGCCTTAAACAGTATTTTTCACTATACTCAATCCTGGCACTCTTCTAAAACTTTAGACTCCAAGATACCCGTGAGTCTCCAAGAAACTCACAAATCTTTTGTTAAACTTCAGACCTGTATTTTCAACCTCCCTCTACATACACCATAAACATTTCAAACTCAACCTATTTTACTTTCCAAGCCATTGCTATGTGACTACCACCTCTTCCATTCTTCTGAATCTTCTTGGGAAAAGATGGCTAATGCTCTCCAGGTAGAATAATCCAATTGGCATTCCCTCTTCATGAATTACTTTTGACTTCCAAGCGTCTGTATTCTTCTGTGTCTTCTTCCCCTCTGAACACTTTTGCTCTCTCTTTTACTCACTTCTCTTTTCCAACTTGCTCCCTATGTCTAGTTATTCCTCCAGATTCTTTCCTAGTGCATTCTACTGAGGGGAATTCCCGTGCCTGCAGTGGCAAAGGAGGTGCATGTGTAATGGAAAGAAAGTTGTGTTTCAAGATATTAATTGAGAAAGACGTAAGAGAATGGAGTTGGCATGATCCATAGTGAAGGGCTGTAGAGACCCTGTTCAGCTTCAGCTAAGTGAGAACACTTCTTGAAACAATTGCAATGACAAAGTCACTATCTCCAATCCTCAAGGTTTCCTGCACCACACTAAGTCATGGTTATTAAAAGAAAAACAACCAAATACATGATAATTTACTATTTATTTGTGAGCTTGTGAGGGAAAAATTCATTTTTTCATCTCCAAATTTCCAACATCTACCACACTAACTGATCATTGTAAGAGCTCAAAAAATGTTTAAAAAACAAATGAATGCCTTAAAAGGCATCAGAATTCAGCTAAAGAGACATTTATGATTTTCCTTCTACAGCCCTCAGAAGCTCAGAGGTGAGAGGAGAGAAATAGGGTAGTTGGGACATCCAATGGTTGATTACTGGAAAGTGGGCCCAATTGAAGGTGAAGCTAGTAGAACCAAAGGGGTTGTTTTTTAATAAGATGGGTTGGGTTCCAGTGATAGAGAAAAAAAAATAGATTTGGTAGGAGCATGGGTAGGATAAATGTGGAAGGAGAGCAGACTGAAGTCAGGAAGAAAAATTTCAGATTGTCCAATCTTTGATAAGAAGTAATTCTACATGATGATGAACCTCAATTTGTGATTATTTCAGAATCAATCAAAGCTATATAAAACAAGGTAGAGCAAGAATACATGAGCTAGAGGAATGGTAAAAGGGTGGGGACAAAGGTGGGGAAGATCAGTGTGATCCAAGTGCTAAAGAAATTAAAGAAAGTGAAAGAAGTTTCTATCCCAGAGAGGTAGTATGGCACAGTGATTAAGAGTGCAGACTCTGGATTCAGAAGGAAGCCTTGATTCAAACATCTTTTATTTACAAGCTGTGTGACCTTGGGCAAATTACTCAACACAAATAAGTTTAAACATCATACTGTTATGTACACTTGTAGAGGTTTCTTACTGACTACTTGAGTTAAAAAAACTCCTAGAAATAAATGAAAAAATGCAGTCATCACCAAATGTTTTGATACATGGTCAAAAACATTGGGTAATATTATTAAGATGATAGATCTATGTCCTGTCTGTGTTTGAGAATAAAACATAATGATCAATCATTGTGGCCTACTCACTTTGGATAGGAACCAGCAGTCATTTATGTTCCCTTTTATTCTCTGGATGTATAATTTGCATTTGGAACTAAGAATAGGGTATATTCTGAGAGAAAGAAAGATTTTGGAGGTAGAATATTTCCCAATACCTATTTCACAGGTACTGCTAGTAAGCCAGGGTAAATCGAAGTATTGTAGGACTTAAAGCTTTTAAAATGTGGTGTGGGGATCTCTCGCTAGAATTCTTCTGACAAAGACTTTAAAACTGTTTTAATAAAATGTTAGAAAGAGCACTCACAAACACTCTTGAAACAAAAGTTAGAATAAAATATATCATCAAATAAATTGAAAATATAAAGCAGAAACAAATGGAAACTAACAAAAACTTACACACCTATTTCCTGGGATCCAGTAACTGGAAGAGTGCCAGTCAAGACAAAGTACATTTTTAAATAGTAGGAGAAGCTTGTGGCACCCTTGCTGTCCCTCCCCCTCTTCCTCCCTTATGTGGTGTGGTGCCAGGTTGCACTCACATTGTAGGTCACTGACCCTGTTCCAGAGGGTGCAAAGTAAATCCTATGTACATACTAGGGTGCCTGTATGTCAGTGTCAATCTATTTGGATGGCAATCTGAAAGACTTAATGAGGAAAGTTATCTCTGGTTCACCTTTCTAGAACTTTGGCCTGTAAGAAGCAGTAGCTTGTGGATAGCTAAAGCAGTGTAAGAAACTATTAAGTCATAGCAGCCTGGGGCAAATGATTACCAGCTTTAAGGCATATTATAGAGTACCCAGGAGGAGGGAAAGTATATTTCATAGGGAGTAGAGGGGAATTTCTGATTCTTTAAGTGGAGAAATTGGGAAATTCTGAATTCCTAAGACCATGAGACAGCACAAGCCCAGGACAGGAAGCAAGCTCAGAAAAAACTGAGAGGACCCTGCACATCACTTTTGATTCAGGTTGGTCTTCTTCACAGGAGGGCTGAACCACAAAGGAAAGGACCAGAACCAATTTGAAAATGCAGTGTAAAGAGGGTTTTTTTTTTTTCATTTGTTTGTTTGTTTTTGGTAGATCCTGGCACTCAAAGAACTCTCTGTCATATCACTAGCTCAGTACAAAGTTAAGGAACAGAGAGCTCAGTGACTAAATCCCAGAGTTAACATTTGGAAATATTAAAATGTACAGTGTGCAACAAAGTATTACAAGACAAACAGGAAGTGATGGTCCATCAAAGGAACAAGATAAAAGTTCAGAAATCATCAGCAAGAAACCCAGACTTTGCACATATTAGAAAAAGGCTTTAAAAGAATGATCTTCAATATGCTCAAGGAGATAAAGGAAAACATGGAGAAAGAATTAAAGGATATCCTTAAAATGAAGAATGAGCAATATGAGAATCTCAATAAACAGAAATTTTAAAAGGAACCATACAGAAGTACTGGAATTGAAGAACACAAAAACTGAATTGAAAAATTCCTTAGAACATTTCAATATCAGATTGGAGCTGACAGAAGAAAGAATCAGTGATCTCAAAGACAATACAACTGAATTATTTAGGCTGAGGAGCAGAAAATAAAAAGAATGAAAAAAGTCTACAGAGCATAAGAGACCTGTGGAACACCATCAAGTTTACCCATATAAGCATTATAGGAGTCCCAGAAGGAGAAGAGAGAGAGAAAGAGGTAGGAAGTATATTCAAAGAAATAATGGCAATAGAGCTCCTAAATTTAATGAAAAGACATTAATGTACACATTCAAGAGTCCCAATGGACTTCAAATAAGATAAACTTGAAGTGAATTACATCCAGACACATAGTAGTCAAACTGTCAAATGCCAAGTAGAAAGAAAGAGTTCTGAAAGCTGAAAGAGAAAAGCAACATTTTACATTAAAGGGAATACCAATAATATTAAGTGCCGTTTTTCATTAGAAACCATGGAAACAAGAAGGCAGTGGGAAAAAATATTTGAAGTGCTAAAAGAAAACAATTGACAACTAAGAATTTTATATATGATGAGACTATCTTTCAAAATGAGGGAGAGAATAAGACATTCCTAGACAAATAAAAGCTGAGAGAGTTTGTCAACTCCAGACCTGCCCTACAAGCAATGCTAAAGAGAGTTCTTTCAGAGTGAAAGGAAAGGACACTAGACAGTGGATTGAAAAAGCATAAAGAAGTAAAGACCTCCAGTAAAGGTAACTATATGGGTAATTATAAATACAAGTACTATTGTATTATAGTTTTTCGTATACAAATCCACTTTTTACTTCATATAGGTTCTAAAATGCAAATGCATAAAGAGTAATGATAAGTCTATGGTTTTCGGATATACAATATATAAAGATAGCATTTGTAACAACTACAACATAAAGATGGGAGTATGGAGGGGTGTGGGAACAATCTTTGAGTATGCTACCGAAGTTAAATTGGTATCCATGGTCCAAAAAAACTGATTTTTGACAAAGGTGCTAAGTCTAATCAATGAGGAAAGAATACTCTTTTCAACAAATGGTGCTGGGAAAACTGAATAACCACATGTAAGAGAATGAAAGTGGACCCCTATATCATACCACATACAAAAATTAACTCAAAATAGATCAAAGAACTAAATATAAGAAACCAATCTATAAAATCCTAGCAGAAAACATGGGAAAGCATCTTCAGGACTTTGTGTTAGGCAATGGTTTCTTAGATTTTACACCAAAGGCTTAAGCAACAAAAGGAAAAATAGATAAACAGGACTTCATCAAAATTAAAAATTTTGGTGCACCAAAGGACTTTATAATGAGGATAAAGAGACAACCTATAGAATGGGAGAGAATATTTGGAAACCACATATAAGATAAGGGTTTAATATTCAGAATATATAAAGAAATCATACAACTCAATAACAAGAAAAAAAAACTCAATTAGAAAATGGGTAAAAGAATTGAATAGACATTCTCCAAAGAAGATATACAAGTGGCCAATAAGCATATGAAAAGATGCCCAACATCATTAGCCATTAAGAAAATGCAAATCAAGAGGAGCCTCCCTGGCACTTAGGGATTATTACCAAGCACCAACTAGCAATGCATCTGGAAAAACACCTTGACCAGAAGGGAGAAATGGTAAATACAAAAGAGTTTTTATGGCTAAGAGATTTCAAAGTGAGTTGGGAGGTCATTACAGAGGTTACACATATGCAAGTCTCAGCAGGATGTCATTGACTGCCACAGTAAACAGTGCCTCAAATAGTGGGGCTCCTGAGGGCTCTAGAGGCATCCAGAAACTATAAGCAGGGCAGACAGCTCAGGAACTCGGCACCCTGTCAGTGGGCCTTACTTTGGAATTTATGCTCCCTAGTGTAACAGAGTTACACTCATTTATAGGTTCTCTACACACGGCTCTTCTGACCCTTTTATTTGTACCCATAATTAGCACTATATTTGATAAATATATGTCCCAGAGACTTAAATCTTTAGTCCATCCATGTGCCAGTTGAGCCCTGAATTTCAGCAGAGTTGCAACACCCACTCTCCAGTTCATTGGACTCACCAAGGACAATTAACAAGGAGGTGATGATGGACAACGCCCATCCCAAGGAACAGAGTGTCTGCAACTGCAAGCAAGATAGCTCCATCCATCTGCCCCATGGGATCTAAGCCCCCTCTCAATTAGAAGCAGAGTAGGCATCACCACCCCCAAATCCTGAAGATTGGGGAATGAACAATGGACTAAAGCAGACTTATTATTATTCTACTATAGGCTTATTATAATTCTAGCAATGCAAGAACTCTTACCATTGATGTAAAAGCAGTGGCCACCAGAAGTTCTGAGGGATGGGAGAGGGAAGAATAGGTGTAATATGGGGGCATTTTCAGGACTTTGGATTTGTCCTGCATGGCATTGCAGTGATGGATACGGGCCATTGTATATTTTGTCATAAATTTCAAAATTGTGTGGGACAAAGTATAAACCATAATGTAAACTGTAGTCTGTGGTCAGAAGCAATGCTTCAATATGTGTTCATCAATTGTAACAAATGTACCACACTAATGAAGGATGTTGTTAATGTGGGAAAGTGTGGGGGTGGGGAGGGGGCATATGGGAATCCCTTATATTTTTTTACGTAACATTTATGTAATCTAAAGCTTTTTTAAAAATAAAAAATTAATTATAAAAAAAAGCAAAGAAAAAGAAAGTGCAAATCAAAACTGCAATGA
This sequence comes from Tolypeutes matacus, assembly GCA_026826555.1. Classification (NCBI taxonomy): domain Eukaryota; kingdom Metazoa; phylum Chordata; class Mammalia; order Cingulata; family Chlamyphoridae; genus Tolypeutes; species Tolypeutes matacus. The sequence goes on from JAKSZT010054121.1 coordinate 3,026,535, forward strand.
CCTATACCATTTCAAACCCATTAGAATGGCTACTATTAGAAAAAATGGAATTTAACAAATGCTGGAGAGGATGTAGGGAATAGGAACACTTATTCATTGCTGGTGGTAATGTTAAATGGTACAGCTGCTCTGGAAAACAGTTTGGTGGTTCTTGAAAGTTAAGTAGAGAATTATCATATGACTTGATAATCCCTCTTCTAGGTATATACCAAAAGAATTGAAAGTAGGGACTCTAACAAATATTTGCACATTGAGGTTCATAGTCACATTATTCACAACTACCAAAAGATGGAAGTAACCCAAGTGTCCATCAACAGATAAATGGATAAACAAAACATGGTATATGCAGACAATGGAATATAATTCAGCAGTAAAAAGGAATGAAGTTCTGATACATGCAGTAACATGGATGAACCTTGAAGACATCATGTTGGGTGACATAAACCAGATACATAAGGACAAATATTGTATGAGCTGACTGATCTGAAATAATTAGAATAAGCAAGTTCATAGATTTAAAAATTAGCATGCAGGTTACCAGGGGTCAGGTGGGCATAGGGGATGGAGAGTTCATTCTTAATTGGTAAAGAGTTTCTGTATGGGGTGGTGGAATAGTTTTGGTTATAGAGGGTGGTCCTGGTAACACATCATTTGAATGCAATTAACAGCACTGAATTATATATTTGAATATGTCCAAAAGCGGAAATTTTACATTGTATATATGTTACTAGAATTAAAAATTTAAAAAAAACCATACAACTGTACAGCACAGTGAACCCTAATATAAACTATGGACTATAGTTAATCATATAATTATATTAATATTATTTCATCAATTGTAACAGAGATACCACACTAATGCAAATTGTTAATATTAGGGAAAACTGTGTGAGTGGGGGTATATGTATACTTTATTTTTTCTGCATGATTTTTCCATAAACCCAAAGCTACTCCACGAAATACATAAATAAATAAGTTAAAAGAAAGTAAGACTATGGAAAATTCTAAACCATGCAAATACTAATCAAATGAAAGCTGCAGAGGCTATATCAGTAACAGGAAAAGTAGACTTCAGAGTAAATAAACTCACCAGGGATAAAGAGGTATATTACATATTGATAAAAGAGTCAATTCATCATGAAGACATAATTCCAAATGTATTCAAACATACAAAGCAAAAACTGGCAGAACAAAAAAGAGAAATAGGTAAATCCCCAATCCTAGCTGGCTTTCTTTCCAATATCAAGACTGCTTCTCAAAAGACTGCCTCAACTGTCCTTTGCCTTGCCTTTTATATTCAATTCCCCACCCACCAAGGGGTGGGGCTCAATGCCCTAATCCTAACCTAATCATGCCCAGATTAACAGATCAGTTTACAAGCATGATTCAATTATATTTTTGGAATTCATAATTACATCAAACTGCCACATTCCACCCTCTGAATTCCAAAAATACATTACAATATTTAAAAAACTTAAATCAGTAACAATCCAAGTACAAAATCATATCAAAATCATTTTAAAGAAATACAGTTTGTCTTCAGGCAAAGTCCCATCTGCTATAGACCTCTGAATCTTACAAAACCATTTAACTGCTTCCAATACACAAATGGAAAGACAAAAGATAAACATTTTCAATATTATAAGGAGAAATTGGGATGTTAAACATGAGTCATGGATCCTCTACAGCTTGGTAAACTTGCAGGGCATCCTCCATTCGATTTCAAAGTCTGAGAGTCATTTTTAAGAAGATGTTTTCTTTTCCTTGGGGCCACATGGGAACCCACCCTTTCCACAGGCTTGCCCAATAGCCATTTTCTTGGTTCCACCCTCATCAAGCATCTGGGTGTCGTCCAAGCTTCAGACCTCACCCTCCAAGAGTATTGGAGTGATTGCCACACCTTACCCAATCTTTGGTTTAGAGTCTTAGCCCCCCTAGCACAATGAGGTGAAGACAACATTCCCCCTAACCTTTGGCATACAGACTCAACCCTCTCAGAGCAACGAGTTGACCACCTGGCCTTCCCTAACCTTTGGCACACAGGCTCAATCCTCTCAGAGCAATGGGTTGACCACCTGGCTTTCTTTAATCCATGGGGGACAGGTACACTCCTCTCAGACCAATGGGGTGTTGACCTTAACCGCCCTAATCTTTGAGGAACGTGCTCCAACCTCTCTGTACCCTGGGGTGGCAAAACTCTTCCTGAACATCGGGTGGGGACATCCACCTTCTTCAACTGCTGGGGAAAACTCACCCTCTCTGCACCATGCAGCATCAAAACTTTCTCAGAACATCGGGTAGGAACATCCACCCTCTTCAACTGCAGGGGCAAACTCACCCTCTCTGTACACATGGGTGGGGCTCCTCTCTTGGCCCAAGGAGATGTCTTAAGTCCAGATCTCTGCTTCCACGGTTTTCTTCTTAAAGCAGATTCTCCTTCAATCTCTCCTTTCCATGTCCTCTTTTGTCCAAGCTGATAGTGGTTTTGTTCATACAGCTCTCTCAAAAACTTTTGTTGGTTTAGTATGCAGGAAGCAGGGGTCCAAGCCATCAGACAGTAAGACTTTCCACAAGTCTTTCGGAGATAACTGCATCTTCAATTCTGAGTTATGAGTTCCAAGTTTAGTAAAGTCTTCAAATAGGGCATTTTCATCTGGGAATTTGATTTCCAGAAATTTTGAAGTTCCAGAATTAGTTTCTGTTTTCTTTTTGCCCAAAAGTTCAGTCCTTAGTGTATTTCTCTCATCTAGTATTTTGCAATAAGCTGCAAGGAGAAGCCAAGCCACATTCTCTGAGTTTACCTTGGAAAGTTCTTTAGCTAAATGCTCCGGTTCACCATTTTCAAATTCTGTCTTCCATATAACACCAGGAGTTAATCTTGTTAAGTTCTCTGCAACTTTAAAACATGGATCGCCCCTTCCTCCAGTTTCCAATAAAAGATTCATCATTTACTTCTAAGGCATCATAGAAAGTCTCTTTAGCTTCCATATTGCTATCAACAGTTTCTTCAAAGCAATCTTGGCTTTTTCCATAAAGCATTTCACAATTCCTCCAAAAAATACCCCTTACCCATTTATAAAACCATTCCAACATTTTGGTATATGCAAAAGCACTTCCCCACTCCTCGGTACCAAATTCTGTATTAGTCAGTCAAAGGGGTGCTAATGTGAAACACCAAAAATGGGTTGGTCTTTATAAAGGGTATTTATTTGGGGTAGAAGTCCACAGATACCAGGCCATAAAGCATTAAGTTTCTTCTCTCACCACAGTCCATTGCCACGTGTTAGAGCAAGACAGCTGCTGGCGTTTGCCAGGGTTCAGTCTTCTGGGGTTCCTCTCTTCCCGGGGCTGCGTTTCTCTCAGGGCTTAGCTCTTGTTTCCTCCACAAGGTCAGCTGGCTCCTGTTTCCTCCACAAGATCAGCTGTAGACGATCAGGCAAAAGGCTTGCTTCTCTTCTCCTGGGGCTTTCTTTCCAATATCAAGACTGCTTCTCAAAAGACTGCCTCAACTGTCCTTTGCCTTGCCTTTTATATTCAATTCCCCACCCACCAAGGGGTGGGGCTCAATACCCTAGTCCTAACCTAATCATGCCCAGATTAACAGATCAGTTTACAAGCATGATTCAATTATATTTTTGGAATTCATAATTACATCAAACTGCCACAGACCTCAACACTCATCACTCATTAATAGATAAAGTAGTAACCAGAAATCAGTAGTTGTAGGTAGACAGTAGTAAATCAGCAAGGATATAAAAGAACTGAACAAAACCATCAATCAACTGGATCTAATTGACATTTATCGAACTCTCCATCCAATAATAGTAGAATACACATTTTTTACAAATGCACATGGAACCTTCAAGATGATAGACCACATCCTGGGTCATAAATCAAACCTGAATAAATTTAAAATAATTTAAATCATACAAAGTAGGTTCTCTGACTCTAATGGTATTAAAGTAGAAATCAACAGCAGAAGAATAACAGGAAAATCTATAAACACTTGGATATTAAACAAAATAATTCTAAATACTCCATGTATCAAAAAGGAAGTTTCAAGAAATATTCCAAAATATTGTGAACTGAATGAAAATGAATATATAATTTTCATTATATATTTGTGGAATACAGCTAAAGAAGTGCTTAGATGAATATAGCATTAAATATTTATATTAGAAAAGAAAATAAGGTTTCAAGTGAATAATCTAAGTCTCCATCTTAAGACACTAGAAAAGAAAGAGAAAAACTAACCAAAGCAAGCAGAGGGAAGGAAATAATAAATACAAGATCAGAAATCAATAAAATTGAAAACATTAAAACAGTAAAGAAAATTTAATGAAACCAAAATCTGGTTTTTAAAAATATCAATAAAATAGATAAACTTCTAGCAAGTCTGACAATGAAAAAGAGAGAAGTCACAGATTACTAATATCAGAAACAAAAAAGAGACTATTAGCAAAGAAACCACAGGCTTGAAAATGATACTAAAAGAATATGACTAGCAACTCTATCCACATAAATTCAACAACTTAGATGAAATGGACCAATTTCTTGAAAATCACAAAACACCAAAGCTCACCTGATATAAGCTAAAGAATATGAAAATCTCTAGAACTCTTGAAGAAACTTAGCAAAGCATGTACATGACATTTAAGCCGAAAACTACAAAACGCAGAGAAAGAAATCAAATAAGACCTAAATAAATAGAGAGACATATGTGTTCATGGATTGGAAGACTCAACATATATTAAGGATATTAATTCTCCCCAAATTGATCAATAGTTTTAGTACAATACCAATAAAAATTCCAGGAGTATTTTTTGTAAATATTGACAGCCTTATTCTAAAATTTATATAGGAGGACAAAGGAAGTAGAATAGCTAAAATAATTGAAAAAGAAGAATAATGTGAGAGTAATCAATATAACTTGATATTAAGTTTCTCTCCAGTAATCAAGATAGTGTGGTATCAGAGGAGAGAAAGACAAATAGATTAATAGAGAGTCCAGAAACAGACCCACACAAATATGGCTATTAAATTTTTGATGAAGTTGCAAAAGAAATCCAATGGAGAAATGATAGTCTTTAAAACAAATGGTTTTGTAACACTTGATCGTCATATGCAAAACTTTTAACTTCAACCTACTTTACACCTTATACAAGACTTATCTCAAAATGGATAATAGATTTATATGTAAAGATAATATTATGAAACTTTTAGGAGAGAACATCTTTGTGACCTGGGTTTAGGTGAAGAGTTCTTAGACACTATACCAAGAGCATAATTCTTAAAAGAAAAAGTTAATAAAACAAACTTTGCTCTATGAAAGACAGTGTTAGAATAAAAAGACAAGTTACAGAGGGGGAAAATGTTTGCAAATCTGGTATCCAACGAAAGGCATGTATCCAGAACATATAAAGAACTCCCAAAACTCATTTTAAAAATGGGCAGAGAACTTGAGCTGACACGTCACCAAAGAGGATGTAAGGATGGCAAATCAGAACATGAAAAGATATTCAATATCTTTAGTCATTACAGAAATGCACAATGGTTTGACAATTTCTTAAAAAGGTAAACATACACTTACCATCTGATCTCAAAATCCCACTCCTCGGTATTTAACCCAGAACAGGAGTCAGCAGAATTTTTCAGTAAAGCGGTAGATAGTCACTATTTTAGGCCTTGCAGGCCATGTAGTCTCTGTCACAACTATTCAGTTCTGCCTTTATGACAGGAAAGCAGCCATAGATGATATGTAAATGAACGGGTGTGCATGTGCTTCAATAAAATATTATTATTTACAAAAACAGGTGGCAGATCAGGTTTGGGTGGTTGGCTGTAGTTTGCTGATCCCTGTCCGAGGGAAATGAAAACCTATGTTCACACAAAAGCCTGTACACGACTGTTTAGAGCAGCTTTATTCATAATTGCCAAACACTGGAAACAACCTAAATTTCCTTCCACGGGTCAATGGATAAACAAATTGTGGGACATCCATGTGGGAATATTACTCAGCAATAAAAAGAATTAGTTGTTGACACCTGTGGCAGTTTGAGATTATTTACGAATCCCCAAAAGAGAGATTATGTTTGTAAATTAATCTTTTCCACTGGGTGTGATAACCTTTGTATTAAATTCAAAGGTTTTAAGTTTACTTAATAAAATCAATTTAGAGCCTTTGATTTGACCACATCAGTAAGATGTGACTCAATTTAAGTCCATGCCCCCTTGGTGGGCTGATATAAAGAGGCACTCACTCAAGAAGACACACAGGAAGAGAGAGAGCTCCATAGATGCCAGAGGAGAGAAGGCTCAAACAGCTAAAGCCTGGGGAAGAGCTGAGCCATTCACTTGATAGTTTGCAGCAAAACAGCTGAGCAACAGCGAATGCCTGGAAAGAAACAAGCTCTATGCCAGACTGACATAGGAAGCCCTGAGAGACGAGCCCTATGCCAGCCTACAGCTGAGATGGGAAGAAGCGGGGGCCCATGGAACCTTAAGAGGAAGAAGGAAGGAGACACCAGGCAGAGACCACCCGCCATCTTGCTTCAACACGTGGCAACTGACTTTGGAAACCAACCTTGAGTTGGACTCTTTAGGGCCTTGTAACTGTATGCTTTTACCCCAAATAAATACCCCTTATAAAAGCCAACAGATTTCTGTTAACTTTGCATCAGCACCCTTTTGGCTGATTAATACAATACCCATAATAACTTGGATGAATCTCAGTGAATTATGCGGAGTATAAAAAGCCAATCGCCTTTGATTCACACACAAAAAAACCAAAAAAACAAACAAAAACAAAACAAAACAAAAATTTACATGTATCCATTACATTTAATTAAGAAATGTATATATTTATTCATCTGTGTTTACTTTTTAGTTTTTAATTGTTTATGTTTTCAATTATTAAATGTACAAAATAAAGTTAAAAAACAAAACAAAACAAAAAGCCAATCGCAAGGTACATACCATATGATTCCATTTACATGACAGCCCCCAAAAACAAAGGTGTAGTGATGGTAAACGTAGAGGTGTGGTTCCCAGCAGTGGAGGTGGGGAGACAATGTGACTGTGAAGGCAAGCACAAGGGAACATTTTAGGTTGAGGGAACAGTTCTGTATCCTGGTTATGATGCTGGTAACACAAATGTATATATATATGTTAGAATTCATAGAACAGAACACCAATTAAAAGTCAATTTTACTTTATGATTATTTTTTAAAAAAAACAGAGAAAGATTAAAAATTGTCCCCTTTATCTCTTAAAGTGTCCCAGTTTGGATAATAAATTATTTGGTCAGCCTAGTTATGAACTCTTTTACAACAAAACAATATCTACTCCTAATTTTTAATCCCCATTGACAGAAAGTGAAACTGGGCCCATGTCTGAATGCAAGTTTTGACCTTTATCCATAAGGCTATGCAGCCTTCCATCTGATGGCTATTCATTAGATCAGCTGCCTCCTGTGCAATTGGTCTGATTACATCAGGTTATCCTTATTGTTGAAACTTATCCGTGAATTCTGAGATAGACTGGGCAGAGAACGACTCTCTGAGGAGTTAACATTTCAGGCCCAAATGAAAGGAAGAAGTAAAAGATGTGAATTTTGTGGGAAGATGCATTCCAAGCACAGAAAACATCACGTGAGATATTTGAGGCAAGATCCAGATAGATGTTTTCATTCCCTAGGCCGCTTAAAGAAAAATACCATGAAATGGTTTGGCTTAAACAATGGGAATCTATTTGCTTATGGTTAGAGTCTGGGGGAATGTCCAAATCAAGGCATCATCAAGGTGATGGCTTCTTCCCAAAGACCAGCTGCCTGTGATCCTTGGTTCCTCTGCCGCTTGGCAAGGTACATGACAGCATCTGCTGGTATCTCCCTTCTCTTATGGATTCCAATGCTTTCAGCTTCTTGCTTCTGTATACAGCAAAAGCAATTTTACTTTACGATTATTTAAAAAATAAAACATAGAAAATTTATATATATATATTCATTCTGTTTATAAACAGTAAGAGGATTAAGACCCATCCTGAATGAGATGGGTCATACATTAACTGAGCAGCCTTATCAAAAGGTCCTACTTAAAATGGGTGCACACCCACAGGAATGGATTAGATTTAAGAACATGTTTTTCTGGGGTACATACAGCTTCAAACCACCACACTCCACCTTCTGGACCCCAAAAAGACATGTTATTTCTACATGCAAAATACATTCATTCCATCACAATATCCCAAAAGCCTTATGTTCAGTAACAATATTAAGTACAAAATCTCATCAAAACCAGTTTCAAATGTGGATTGTCCTGGCGCACAATTCCCCTCCATCTGTGGACCCGTAAAACCTAGAAAACAAGTTATCTGCTTCCAATATACGAAGGAGGGACAGGCATAAGATAAATATTTCCATTCTCATAGGGAGAAATTAAAATGAAAACAGGTCACAGGTCCCAAACAATTCTGAAATCCAGCAGGGCATACTCCATTCGATTTCAAAGTCTGAGAGGCATCTATAGAACAATGTTTTGTCCTCTGGACCTGATGGAGCAGCAGCCCCAACTCTTTCAAGTGCTTGCGCAGGGGTGATGCCCTCTCCAAATACTGGAGTGAAGGCTCCACTCTCTCCAAGCATTGGGGTGACAGCCACTCTCTGCAATCCCCAGGGCATAGGCTCGACCCTCTCAAAACACTGGAGTGATAGCCAGACTTTCCACGATCCCCAGGGAATAGGCTCCTACCTCTGAGAAAACTGGGGTGGCAGCCAGACTCCACAATCCCCAAGGCACAGGTTCCAACCTCTGAGAACACTGGGGTTGTAGCACTCTTCCTGAACAACAGGGTGGAAGGTCCACTCCTCCAAGTGCCAGGGAAGACTCACCCTTTCCACACACATAAGTGGGCCCGCTCTCTTGGCCTGAGATGTCTTTGGTCCAGAACTCAGCTTCCGTGTTCTTGACCTTGAAGTAATTTTTCCTTCATTCTGTCCCTTTTAGTCCAGGCTTGCAATGGTTCCACTCATACAGATTTGCAAAAACCTTATCGGTTTTGGATGTAGTACATAGGGGTCTAACCCATCAGACAATAGGACTTTCCACAGATATTTCTTGGATAACTGCAACTCCAATCCTGACTTGCACTTAATGGCTGACTGTTTCCATGTTCATTTAAATCCTCACATGGAGCACTGTTCTCTGGGGATTTGCTTTCTGGAAGCTCAGAATTTTTCAAACCATCAGTTTCTGGTATCTTTGTGCCCAGGAGTTCAGCTCTCAGCTTATCCCTTTCCTCTTCCATCTCACTATAAGCTGCAAGGAAAAACCAGGCTGCACTTTCCCCACTTAGCTTGGAAATCTCCTCTGCTAAATATCCAAGCTCATCACATTCAAATTCTGTCTGCCATCCGACACCAGATAGCCTTTCCTCTAGTTTCCAATAACACATATTCTTCTAAGGCTTCATCAGAAGTACCTTTAGCATCCACATTACAACAGTCTCTTCAAAGCAATATAGTCCTTTTCTGTCAAGCACCACACAATTCTTTCAGCTTCTATCCATTACCCAATTCCAAAGCCATTTCCACATTTTTTGGTATTTGCAATAGCAGCACCCCACTCTTCTGTTACCAAAATCTGTTTCAGCTTCTTAGGCTGCTTAAAGCAAAATATCATGAAATGGTTCAGCATACACAATGGGAATGTATTTGCTTACAGATGGAGTCTTGGAAAATGTCAAAATCAAGGCATTATCAAGGTGATGCTTTCCTCCTAAAGACTGGGTCTGCTGATCCTTGGCTCCTCTGCCATATGGCAAGGCACGTGGCAGCATCTGCTTGTCTCTCCCTTTTTTTATGGGTCTCAATGCTTTTCAGCTTGTTGCTTCCATGACTTTCTCTCTCTCTCTCTATATATATATGTATATGTATATGTATATGTATATATGTGTGTGTGTGTATATATTCATTCCCTTAATAAAGGACTCCAGTAAGAGGATTAAGACCCATTCTGAATGAGGTGGGCCATACCTTAACTGAAGTAGCCTCATCAAAAGGTCCTACTTACAATGGGTTCACACCCACAGGAATGGAGTAGATTTAAGAATATGTTTTTCTGGGGTACATGCAGCTTAAAACCACCACATATATATTTACAAAGTAGTAAGAAGGCCAGTGTGCTTGAGGTAGAGAACGTGAAAGGGAAAGTGCTAGATAAATGCTCAGAGAAGTAGGCAATGGCCAGATCATGTGGAGCCTTGCAAGTCCTAATAGGGACTTTGAATTTTATTTTAAGTATATTGAAAAACCAATGAAGAATTCTAAATAGGGAAGTAACTCATCTGATTTATGATTTTGAAATATCATTCTGCTCTGTATGGGGGCAAGCATGAAAATGGGGGAACTAGTTAGGAGGTTATGGTTGTATTCCAGGCTGCAAATGAGGGTGTCTTGGACTAGGGTGGTACCTGTGGTAGTTATGAGAAGCAGCGAGACTCAGGACATACTCTGAAGAAGAGGTGACAGGATTTGCTGATGAATAGGAAGCAGTCTGACAGAAAGAGTAGATTCAAGGATGCTTTCCAGGCTCTGTGCCAAGCACTGTACAAATATATTCTCAATGCAGTGGAAGAAATGAGCAGTGGTCAGATTCAAGATATATTTTGAAGATAGAGATAACAGGGTTTAATAATAGTTTGGAAGAGGGGTGAAAGGAAAAGGGAATAATTAAAGATGAATCCTAGGTTTTTTGGTCTGAGTAAATAGGTAAAGAGTTACTATATGATAAGTAGAAAATGCTGAGGAAGCAGTAGATTTGGAGGAGAATTTAAAGTTATGGTTTTTTGTTTTATTTTGTTTTTAGAAGATACCAGGGATTGAACCCAGGACCTCATATATGCGAAGCAGGCGCTCAACCACCGAGCTACACCTGCTCCCTGAAGTTATGTTTTTTAATGCAAGTAGAAATTTTAGACAGTTTCATTTATGATCTTGTATTCAAGAAAGAGATCAGTGCAGGAGATATAAATTCTGGAGTTAACATCATCTAGATAATAGTTAAAAGTCACGGGACTGAGTAAAATCACCTGGGGACAGAATGTGGATAGAAAAGAGGAACAAAGACTGTGCCCTAGGACTCTTCATGATAAAAATAAGAGGTCAGGAAAAGGAGGATGGCTTAACAAACGAAATTAAGAAGGAGCAGCCAGAGAGGTAGTAGGAGAGCCATGAAGCCAAATTGAAGAAAGGGTTCAAGGAGGACAGAGTCATCAATTGGTTCAAATGTTGCTCAGAGGTCAAGGAAAGTGAGGATCTAAAATTGATCATACAGCTTGGTATTAAGTAGGCTATTGGTGACCTTGATAAGAACATTTTCAGAGAAAAAGGAATGAAAGCCTGAGAGGGGGAAGTGTGAAAGTGGAGACTAAATCTTTCCCTATTAGTTCTCTCTTTCATAAGGGGAATAGGAGGGGCATGACTTCAAGTGGATGATTTTTTAAGTGGGTCCAAATGTAATATAGTGCATGGTTGATAAGAGTGTCTGGATAATTACCATGTTCCAAGGACACATTGTTAGGGAGCTCTATTGTAATTAGAGTTTTAAAATCAATAAAAGTTATTTTCTATCTTGAAATATAAAGGCCACGTATTAAATGATGAAGCAGAACCAAGTTAATATTTAATTCAATATGAGAATAATCTTTGAGGTCAATTCCATACATTTAAATGAAGTAAAAGACTAGCTCTGCAGATAGCTTAATAACTTTATATCTTTGAGAGGAATCTCTAAAATCACAATAGCTGATATAGCTATCTTCAGAGCTAGTCATTTAATATGTGGCATTGACCTACTTTCCTCTTTAATTATTTAAGAGTTAGCTGTTCAGTTGAATCTTGTCCTTGCAATGTGAAGAAAAGGACTGTGATTTGTTGTACATTTTTAGTAAAAAATATAGAGTTTATATAACAAAGAGCTATGCTGCAAATAAATGTAAAATAAAATACAGAATACATAAGGATACAGAAATCATTTTTTAAAACATTGGTTTTCCAGAAGTATAAGGAATTTATACTACTATTTGATGGCCATTTGTTCCCAATTTTTGATGTTAGACAAATTGGTTTCCTAGTTATTTTTGAGTAATGATTTATATCTAGCATGTGCCTAGGAAATTGTGAAGATTGAGATGTCTCTTATTTTACTTTCCCTCATTATGTATAATATGATGGGGGTTTGTGGTGCAGGTGAGAGGAGAATCACTTTTTTCATCAATATCAAGAACTGTGGTTTGTTACCTGCCCCAGCATGGCAACTCTCTGGGATAATATCAGGTATTAGGGTTTTCATATTTAACAGCCTGATTTCTGAAAAAAGGGTATGGTAGGAAGTCTTACAAATAGCTCCCTCCACTAGAAAAATGAAAGAGCTAGAAAAAGAGACTATAATTAACTAGATTCTATCCCTGGAACTAAAATGGACATTTCAACTACATGAGTGCCAGAGGAAGTGAGAGGCTGTGGAGAGTTCAGCTTTTATTAGTAAAAGCATGAACCAGTGACAAGCCCTCATTGTACAGCTCCATGGCAGCAGCTGTGGAAATGTCTATGGCTGTGGCAATGCAGCCTAGATTCCAGAGTGGCCAGCTGGGGCCAGGGTTGGCAGAGGAAACCTCCTCCTCCAGAAGTTGGGATTGAAGGTTGAGGTCAGTCTGGAGGATCAGTGAGGAACCAATGTGGAAGCTAGCTTCCGTTACAGCCCTCTGGGAAGCAGCACATCCAGCCTCCCACCAGCATCCACCTGGACTTAAAGAGCTAGTGTTTTTGTTTATCTGGTTGTTTTTTTTTTTTCTTCTCTGTGTGGATGTCCCCTGATCTCACAGATCCCTGAGAGCATAGCATAGACACTGGCCTTGGTTTCAGCCCTCTCTGCAGCAGTGGCTTTGGCCTCACATCAGAATATATTAGAACTTAAAGCCCTAGTGCACTTTTTCATTGGTTAGGTTTTATCTTTCTCTTTGTTGTATTGTTTAGTCTGGCAGATCCCTAAGTGCCCAGAGCAGACACTAACCTCAGTTTCTCTCCAAAGCACCATCTTCTGGCCTAACACCAGCACCTACAGGAACATAAAGAGACAGTGTACCTCTTTTCCTTTTTCTTATTTTCCCATTGGTTTTTTTTCTCTTTTTATATTTTTGGGCCTGGTGGATCCCTGAGATGTAAGCAGGGATGCTGGCCTAGGTTTGGGCCTCAAAATCAGCACTTCTGGCTCCCCATTGGCACATAACAAGAGACTTGCAGAAGCAGTGTCCTTCATTATTTTTTTCCTTTTTGTAGGTGTTTGGTTTTCTAGCATTTTCTTTCTTTTTTCCTCCCCCTTTCTTTCCTTCCTTTGTTATTTTCCTTTTTCTTTCTTTTTTTCCTTTTTGTTCTTAGTCTGGTGGACTGAAAAGTGAGAGAAATAGATTTCCACAGTGACCACAAAATAATATTCAGAATGCCCAGCTCTCAACAAAAACTTACAAAACTTACAAGGAGACAGGAAAGTATGTCTCAGTCACAGGAAAAAAAAGGAATATGAAGGAAAATATTCTGGAAGACTTGCAGTCTCTGGAATTACTAATCAAAGATCTTAGAAAACTCTCATAAATAGGATCAATGAACTAAAAGGAAAAATAGACAAAGAACTAAAGGAAATCATGAAAACAATATATGAACAAAATGAGAATTTCAATAATGAGATAGAAATTATAAAGAAGAACCAAATGGATATTCTGGAATCCAAAAGTAGAGTAACTTAAGTGAAAGTTTTAATAGAGGGGTTTAAGAATAGATTAGAGGAAACAGAAGAAAGGATCAGTGAACTTGAAGCAAACTTGAAGACAAAACAATTGAAATTTTCCAGGTTGAGGAGCAGGATGAACCCAAACAGATCTACACTGTAACACATCATGATCAAACTCTTCATTGCCAAGGACAAAGAAAGAATCTTAAAAAAAGCAAAAGAGAAGTGATGTATCACATATAAAGGATCCTTAATAAGTTTAACATCTGATTTCTCAATAGAAACCATGGAAGCCAGAAGGCAGTGGGAGGACAAATTTAAAGTGCTGAAAGAAAAAAATAGTTACCCAAGAAACATATAACAAGCATAGTTGTCCTTAAAAAATGAGGAAGAAATTAAGACATTTCTGGACAAACAAAACTGAGGGAGTTCATTACCTATAGACTTGCCTTACAGGAATTGCTAAAGGGAGTCATCCATGTTGAAAAGGAAGGACACTAGATAGTATCTCAATGTTGGATAAAGATATAAAGATCTCTGGTGTAATTAAAATAATGGGTAATTATGAATGTCAGTATTATTTCATTTTTCATTTGTAATGCTGTCTTTTACTTCTTATAAAGTCTAAAATTCAAATGCATAAAAAACAAGCATAAATATTTGTTACTGGGAACACGATGCATAAAGATGTAATTTATGATAAGAACAACATAAAAGGGAGGGATGGAGAAACATAGGTACTGTGTATTTGTAAGCTATTGAAGTCAAGTTGGACTCAACACAAACTAAATTGTAATATATTTAGTATGTTAAATTTAATCTCCATGGTAAAAATAAAAGATATCTAAAAAATCCACACAAAAGGAAAGGATAAGTGATCCAAAATGGATCACTATAAAATACCATCTAAACAAAAAGGAAGGTAGTAATGGAAGAAATGAGAGACAAAAAAATGTAGAAGACCTACTAAAAAAAATGGCAAATTAAACCTTGCCTCATTAGTAATTTCTTTAAATGTAAATAGATTAAACTCACCAATCAAAAGGCAGAGATTGGAAAAATGGATAAAGAAACATGACCCAAATATGTGTTGCTTACAGGAAACTCATCTTAAAACCATAGATACAAATAGGTTGAAAGTGAAAGGATGGAAAAACATTCATTCAAATAGTAATCAAAAGAGAGCAAGGGTGGCTATATTAATGTAGGACCAAATAGACTTTAAGTAAAAAACTTTTATAAGAGACAAAAAAGAATATTATATATAGATTAAAAAGGTCAGCTTAAAAAGAAGACATAACAATTAGAAACATATATGCACCTAACAGAAAGCCCCAAAATATATGAAGCAAACATTGACAGAATTGAAGGGAAAAAGAAATACACAGTTCTGCAATAATAGTTGAAAATTTCAATACACCACTCTCAATACTAGATCTAACAGCTGTACAGAAGATCATAAGAAAATAGAGCACCTGAAAAACATTATAAACCAGCTAGATCTAACCAACACATATAGAACCCTTCATCCAACAACAGCAGAATGCATGTGCTTTTCAAGTGCACACAGATCATTATCTAGGATAGATCATATGTTAGGGCACAAGAGAAGTCTAAATAAATTTTAAAATGTTGAAATCATAAAAAGTATCCTCTCATACCACAATGGAATGAAG
This sequence comes from Tolypeutes matacus, assembly GCA_026826555.1. Classification (NCBI taxonomy): domain Eukaryota; kingdom Metazoa; phylum Chordata; class Mammalia; order Cingulata; family Chlamyphoridae; genus Tolypeutes; species Tolypeutes matacus. The sequence continues at coordinate 3,041,992 of JAKSZT010054121.1, forward strand.
CTAGAAATCAATAACAGAAGGAAAACTGGAAAATTTACAAAAACATGGAAATTAAACAGCACACTCTTAAACAATCAGTGAATCAAAGAAGAAATTACAAGAGAAATTAGGAAATAGAGATAAATAAAAACAGAAACAGAACATACTAAAACTTCTGGAATGCATCAAAGGCAGTGCTTAGAGTGAAATTTATAGCTATGAATGCCTATATCTAAAAGCAAAAAAGATCTGTAATTAATAACATAACTTTACGTCTTGAGGAACTAGAAAAGCAAGAGCAAAGTAAACCCAAACTTAGCAGAGGAAATTAAATAAGATTAAATCAGAGGTAAATGAAATAGAGAATAGAAAAACAATTGAGAAGATAAACAAAACAAAAAGTTGGTTCTTTGAAAATTTTTTTTAAAAATTTACAAACCTTTAGCTAGACTGACAAAGAAAAAAGAGAAAAGTTGCAAGCAATTAAGATCAGAATGGAAAATGGTGATATCACTACTGACCTTACAGAAATAAAAAGGATTATAAGAGAATATTATTAACAATTGTACACCAACAAACCAGATAATTTAGAGCAATTACTCAAAATGAATTAAGATGAAATAGAAAACACCAACCAAACATATTACAAATATAGATATTGAAACAATAATCATAAATCTTCCACCAAATTACCCAAAGAAAAGTCCAGGACCAAATGACTTCACTGGTGAATTCTACCAAACATTTAAAGAAAAATGAATACCAATCCTTCTCAAACTCTTCCAAAGAATTCAAGAGGAGAGAACACTGCCTAATTCATTCCTTGAGGCCAGCATTACTTTGATACCAAAGCCTGGTAAAGACATCACAAGAAAAGACAATTACAGACCAATTTCTCTCATGAATATAGATGCAAAAATCCTCAACCAAATACTAACAAACCAAATCCAGTGGCATATTAAAAAGATTATAATACACCATGACCAAGTGAGATTTATCACAGGAATGCAAGGGTGGCTCAACATACAAAAATCAATCATTGTAATATACTATGTAAATAGAATGAATGAAATAAAACACAATTATCTAAATAGATACAGAAAAAGCATTTGACAAAATCCAGCACCCTTTCTTGACAAAAACATCCAGAAAAGTAGGAATAGAAAGGAATTTTCTCAACATGATAAAAGTCATTTATGAAAAATCCACAACTAACATCATACTCAATGGTGAAAGTCTTAAAGCTTTCCACCTAAGATCAGGAATGGGACAAGGATGCCTGCTTTCACCACTGCTGTTCAATATTGTACTAGAAGTTCTTGCCAAAGCAATTAGGCAAGAAAAAGAAATATAGTATACAAATTGGAAATTAAGAAGTAATACTCTCTATTTGCAGATAACATGATGTTATAGATAGAAAACCCAGAGGAATACACAAGAAACTATAGAGCTAATAAATACATTCATCAAAGTTGCAGAGAACAAGATTAACACATGAAAAAATGTTTGTGTTCCTATACACTAGCAATGAACAATCTGAAGAGGAAATTAAGGAAATAATTCCATTTACTATAGCATCTAAAAGAATAAAATATCAAGGAATAAATTTAACTATAGATACACAAGTCTTGTATACTGAAAACCACAAAACACTGTTGGAAGAAACTAAAACAGATCAAAATAAATGGTAAATGGCAAGGCATCCTATGTTTATGGATTGGAAGAATTAACATTGCTAATATGTCAATATTACCCAAAGCAATATACAAATCAATACAATCCCTATTAAAATTTCAGCAGCCTTTTCTGCAGAAATGGAAAACTGATCCTCAAATTTACATGATACTGCAAAGGGCCCCAAACAGCCAAAACAATCTTGAAAAAGAAGAACAGAGTTGAAGGACTCACACTTCCCAATTTCAAATTGTATTACAAAGCAACAATTATAAAAATGTTGTGGTACTGGCACAAAAAGATCAGTGGAACAGAGTTGAAAATCCAGAAATAGACCCTCATATCTATGGCCAGCAGGGAAAGGACAGTCCCTTCAACAAATGGTATTGGAAAAACAATATCTATATGCAGAAAAATGATGTTAGACCTCTACTTCAAACTATATAGAAACATCAACTAAAAATGGATTAAGGACCTAAATATAAGAGCTAAAACTATAAAACTCTTAGAAGATAGCATATGGGCAAATCTTCATGAACTGGGATCTGGCAGTGCATTCTGTGATGACACCAAGAGCAAATGCAGGGGTCGGATGTAGCTCAACTGGTTGGGCGTCCGTCTCCCATATGGAGGGACCCAGGTTCGATCCCTGGGACCTCCCGGTAAAAAAAAAAAAAAAAAAGCACATGCAACAAAAGAAACAATAGATAAATTTGATTTCATCAAAATTAAAAACTTTTGTGCATTGAAGGTAATTATCAAGAAAGTGAAAAGATAAACTACAGAATGGGAGAAATAGTTTCAAACCATATATCATATAAGGATTTAATATCCAGAGTTTATAAAGAATTCCTACAATCCAACAACAAAAAGACAAACAACCCAGTTAAAAATGGGCAAAGATCCTTGTTTCTCAAATGTGGCCTCTCTCTAAGCCGAGTTCAGCATATAAATGCATTACATTCCCCCCCAGCATGGACTCTGGGGTATGAGCCTCCCTGGCACTAAGGGATTACTACCAAGCACCAACTAGCAATGCAACTGGAAAAAGGCATTGACCAAAAGGGGGAAAGGGTAAAGACAAATGAGTTTTTATGGCTAAGAGACTTCAAAGTGAGTTGGGAGGTCATTCCAGAGGTTACGCTTATGCGCATCTCAGCAGGATCTCATTGACTGCCAAAGTAAATATTGCCTCAAATAGCAGAGGCATCCAGATACTATAGGCAGGTCAGACAGTTCAGGAGTTTGGCACCCTGCCAGTGGGCCCTCCTTTGGAATTTATGCTCCCCGGTGTGACAGAATTGGACTCAGTTGTGGTTTCCTTATATGTGGCTCTTCTGCCTCTTCTATTTGAACCTATAGTTAGTACTAGAGTTGATAGATGTATGTCCAAGAGACTTAAATCTTTGAGCTGTCCATGTGCCAGCTGGGCCCTAAATCTCAACAGAATTGCAACACCTACTCTTCAGTTCATTGGACTCACCCAGGACCACTAACAAGGAGATGATGATGGACAACGACTATCCCAAGGAACAGAGAGAGTCTGCAACTGCAAGCTAGATAGTCTCATCCATCTGCCCCCATGGGATCTAAGCCCCCTCTTAATTAGAGGTGGAGTGGGCATCACCATCCCAGAATCCTCAGGTTTGGGGAATGAACAATGGACTAGATTAGACTTACTAGTAGTCTGTAAGTATGGACTAATTGTGATTCTAGCAATTGAAGAACTTTTATCATCGATGTGGAGGCAGTGGCCACTCGAGGTTCTGAGGGGAGGGAGAGGGAAAAACAGGTGTAATGGGACACTTATGGGACTTGGTAATTGTCCTTAATGACATTGCAGTGACAGATACAAGCCATTATATATCTTGTCATAACTTACAAAATTGTGCTGGAGAGAGTGTTAACTACAATGTAAACTATAATCCACACTTAGTGGCAATATTCCAAAATGTGTTCATCAATTGTAACAAATGTACCACACTAATGAAGGATGTTGTTAATGTGATAAAATGTGGGAGGGGTAGGGAGTGGGATATATGGGAATCCACTATATTTTTATGTAACATTTATGTAATCTAAGTATCTTTAAAAAAATTTTTAAGTATATTTTTAAAAATAGGCAAAGAACTATTTCTCCAAAGATTTTTAAAATGGCCAATAAACACATGGAAAGATGCCCAACATCACTAGCTAGTATGGAAATGCAAATTCAAACCACAATGAGATACCATTTCACACCACAAGGATGGCTAATATTTAAAAAAACAAAAACAAAAACAAAGGAAAATACAAGTGTTAGAGAGGATGCATAGAAATTGGGACTCTAATAAATTGTTGGTGGGAATGTAAAATGGTTCAGCCACTGTGGAGAGTAACATGGTGGTTTCTCAGAAAGTTGAGTATAGAATTACCATTTGACCTGGCAAGCCCACTTCTAGGTATACACCCAAAGAGAGTGAAAATAGGGTCGCCAACAGATGCTTGTCTATCAATGTTTATGGCAGCATTATTTACAATAGCCAAAAGCTGGAAACAACCCAAATGTCCATCATCAAATGAATCGATAAAAGATGTGGTAACATAATGGAATATTACTTGGCTGTAGGAAAAAATGAAACTATGAGATATGCGGCAACATGGATGAACCTCAAAAGTATAATGTCCAGTGAAATAAGCAAGACACATAAGGACAAAAATTGTATGATATCACTTATAAGAGATGATTAGTAATAGAAAGTTCACAGAGATAGAAAGTAGATTAGAGATCACTGGGGTGGGAGGGTGGGGGAGGAGCGAAGGGAGAGTGTTTGTAAAAATTTTTTTTAATAAAATTTTTAAAAAGCCCCTTACAAAAAGACTGATTTCTTTTCCTTCCCACTCAAGATGATCTATCTCCTGGTTTACTGCCAGGTAATGAAAAAACATTGCCCAAACTGGTTGAAGAGCAAGAATTTGACTAAAGCAGAGAATACCCTCTCTTTCCCCTTGCCCAACACTGACACAATCTCTTATAAACTAGCAGTCTGCTTGCTACTATTGCTGTCTACCTCCTGGGCCCCCATTCTATAACAACAAATATTTGTTCCCTCTACCTTCAGTTGACAATGCTATGTCACTGAGTTACCACCAGTGTGTAGGTAAATGATTAACAATTGGTTCTCTGGAAAATAAAGTTCCAATTTGCAGTGTTTGCCAATTTCTATGGTGTAAATAGTCCCACTATGGCTGATTTCAAGTTACCAACATGGCATTACTGAACGTGGATTTGGGACGAGATGCAAACACTCAGCTCTGGCACACCACTGCAGTTTTGTTTGACTGGGCTGCAATAGAAAAATAATAGAATATGATACATAGAGGATGCAATAGTCCTATAAACATATAGACCAAAAGAAAATAAAGTGCCCATTTTAGAACATCATGAGAAAATATCAAGATAAAGAGTCTGTCATTTGGTGCAAACAAAGACAACTGGTGACTAAATTTCCAAATTGTACTCAAATTAAATTAATTAATTAAATCAGACACACATACCCATGCACACATACATATTAGACATGCATATATGTGAAGAGAGAGAGAGGAGGAATTGCTTTAGTTTAGAAATTCTATACATCTATACTAGGGCAAAAAAATAGTAAACCAAGTGATCTGATATGGTACAAACCTATATGCAAAAGGACAATGCTCCAGGATGTGTAAGTTCATTGAGGGTGGTGGGCCACACTGGTGGGAGATGTTTGTGTGGGATGTGGTGGGAGGTGTGGGAGGTGGGCAACATGGGAATCTCAGTGGGTTCCGTGTAATATTTTGGGTAATCTAAGCACCTCTTAAAATATATGTATATATATATATATAAATAACATTTTTGTAAGCAAATACACATATATGCATATATATTTATATATCATTTTGCAAATGTTTGTATGTATTGTGAGAATTTTGATTTTTACCCACAAAAAAAAATAAATAAAAAATTAAAAAAAAAAAAAGGACTAGAAAGTGTGATTTGATTGTGTGCCTAGGAGAAAAATGAAAATGATTGGGCAAACACTTCATATTACCTTTGCTTCACAAACTTCAGAGGATTCAACTGCTTCAAATATTCAGCTTCTCTACTCTCTCAATTAATTGCCCTGTAGACATCAGAATACATCTCGAGTTACCAGTTCCAGCCTCAGCCTGTGAATTGGTTTCATGGTGATGGACTCAAGTACCCAATTCATGTTGTGCTGATAATGAGCCAAATAAAGATTCTGTATTCATTAGCCAGCTCACATAAGCATAACAAGTGATGAAAGATACTTTTCCAAGTAAGAAATAGAACTTCTGTTAAGCCCAGAATTATTACCATTACATAAAAGGGATAAAGTGTTTGCAAATCATTGGAAACCCTGATGACAGATACTATTCATATCATAAACTTTGTTAGGTTGTATGCAGTTTGGCTCTAAAGACAAAGCTACATAGAAACATGTTATTTTAAACAGAATCACAAAATAAACTCAACCCAGGACAAGTGAAGGATCATTAATTTTAATTATCACTATGTCATATTTCCCAGATGTTGCAAAAACTCATATATTTTAAACCAATCTTGTACATTTTCTGAAATGTTTCTTTTTCTAAAACAAATACCACAGTCTCAACCCTAGGAGACATGGTAACTATCTGGTATAACCCAAGATCTTCATAAACATAAATCTAAAAGAAATTTTTAGAACATCCATATTTCTTAGTAATACAGCAAGCACGATATTGAAAAGAATAAACTGTAACAACTTCATTTTAGTGAGTGTAGGAACGGATTTCATGGGGCTGCTTCTTTTAAATTTTCTTAGTGCCTGTGGCACAATATCAAAGATTCAAGAGAAGCATTTCTAGGAGAAACTAAAACAATATGGGGCAGAAACATCACCTGGCTAGTCTAACATAATCTAGAATAAGGATTTAGATCTGTGCTGTCCAATACTAGCCACTAGTCACAGGTGGCTATTTACATTTAAATTTCAACTAATAAAATTTAAATGCAGTTAAAAATGTTGTTCCTCAGTCACAGTAGCCACATTTCAAGTGCTCATTTGCCATAGTAGGTGGTCTTACCATGTTTGACAGCATGAAAAAAAGGATGTTTCCATAACTGCAGAAAATTCTATTGGACAGTGTTGATTTAGACTTCTAAAACAGGGGTTACTGAGTATTTTTCAGACAAGCTTATCTTAACCAAGCTTGTCATGGTTATTGAGCAAGTGAGAGTTCAAGGATATGCTCTGACAACTGCCAGTAGTGCAGTAATTTCACATTGTTTTGTTAAAGCCAGAATCATAGCTTTAACAGTCATTAATTTCCTCCCAGGGCAGGAATGAATGGTAATGGGCTTAATGTCTTTTGAACAAAGGCTGGAGAGAGGGGGTTCATTGTTATGAAAAGAACAAACTGAGACAATTGGAAGTACTTTGAAAGTTGGGGAGGGTACTTTATAGTTGTTCAAAGTCATGAGAATACAAAGAACAATTATCTTTCTATTATGAATTAAGTGGCCTCCTGACCCCTGAAATGCTATATTTCGCTCAGTTTGAAGATTTGACTCTATATCAAACAATATTTTTAAACAGTGATCATTATCTTCATTTCTGAAAGTTTTATCATCAGCCTAAGTAGAATATTTTGGGAATATAGAGAATGGAGATCTATGGGGTGTAACTATTGCTACTGATTTTGTTACAAACCCATCAGAATTTCTGAACCTAGATGATATTTGAAATTATTCATTTCTTCCATCATGTCTTCCATTATACAAAGCACTTTTGCAACACTTGTGGTATCACCTTCATAGTCATTTTACGTAAACACAAAGGGTGTGGTCTCACTGTAGAAACAGTTCTCCCTATAAATTCCTCAACATAGTTGCCAGAATGATCCTCTACACATTTAAATCAGAGTATAGTGCTTCTTCGTTCATAGCCCAGCAAGGCTTCCATCTCACTGAATAAATGTTAAAGGGCCCACCAGTCCCCTCCATGATCAGCCCGGTGACACCTCTGACGTCCTCTCCTACCACTTGCTCCTGGCTTTGTCGGCTCCAGCCACACTGGCGACTGCACTTTCTCAGACAAGACACACATGATCCTATCTCAGGCCTTTTGCTTCAGCTGTGCACTTTGTCTGAAGCAGTCTTCCACTAAACATCATTTGGGTAACTCCCTCACCTCTTCAAGTCTTTGCATAAAGCTCACCTTCTGAATGACACCTGCTCTGACCACTCTAGTACTGCCATCGGCTCACCTCTTCCCAGCCCCCTGTCTGCAGAACTCCTATCCTCCTTAACCTCACTCTACTTCAAATTTTTTCCATTGCACTTACTCTATATTATAGAGTTCTATATTATAGTACTACATAATTGATTTGTTTATTTCATTCACTATTGTCTGTCTCCCCGCAGCTAGAATTTGACTTTTACAAGGACAGGGCTCCTTGTTCCATTCACTAGTGTATCTCCAGCACTAAGGAGAGTGTCTGGCACACAGTACTCAAAAGCTATTTTTGAGTGAGTGAATGACTTCATAAGCATTTCTCTTTTTAAAAATATAAAATTATATTTTTCCAGTTTTAAGACTGATTTCTTGTAATTTCCAAATATCAAGTGACAAAATCATATAATTTTATAGTTGGAAAGGCCCTTGGCAGTAAAGTAGTACAATTATGCCTTTATATATAAGTAAACCACGATCCAGAGAGATTAAGTGACAGCCCAGGGCCAAGCAGCTAATTTACAGCAGAGCTAGGACAAGAAGGCAGCTTTACAGATTCTCAATCCATCTACAAAATGCCATGGTTTCCAATACTAGGGATATTCAAAAGAATGTGCCATGATCTCTGAGAGTTGAAACAGAAGAAAAGATGTTAACATATTTGCAGCTACCACAGGAACATTGGAATAACTGGATAGCCTCATGAGAAGCTTGAACTTGAATGGGTAAATGTAAGAATCTTTCTTTAAAATAGAATCACATTACTTTAGAAATACCTCATATACCCACCCATCCACCCCCTCGTTAAACTAGTTTTTAAATATAGTGCTTTACTTGGAGAAGAAATTAAGCATTTCTGGGGGGGAAATTGGACCTTATAAATGCATAAACTAAACCTTGATCATTTTCTACTTCCTTTATTTTTTTCATTGCCTTGGCTCTACTTTATTCCCTTGTTGACAGCTGTGGTCTTAATGTCCATTTTTGAGAAAATAGGTATTTTTTTTTTTTGCTTCAAACCACCATTATCTTTGGCTTATTAGAAGCATCCATATATCATAGCCTGGGGAAAGAAGATAAAATAGGGCATCTTTCTTGCATATAAATCATGGCTTGTGGATCATCGCTGTTAATTAAAAATCCTTGCAAGGCTCAATTCAACATGATGGAAACTTAGGACATCCTTGCTAAAGGACAAACCTGGAAGGAAATGTATCTTTAAATTTCCATGAAGAAGTAAGTGGGATTGGGTCATTATATATCCTGATTCTGGAGACGGAGTTAAAATTTCTTTTGCACATTATACTGCACCATAATCTGTTGTTAATTGTATGTGAACATGCTAACTCCTTAGAGTTTTGGGGTTACATTTTTGCTGCAGTGATGTTTGCTTGTTTTACTCTTGTCTAGCAACATAATAATCTTAATATTAACTGGAGATAGGAAATAACACACAGCCTTGACCATCTAATGTGTGAATTTCACAAGGGCAGAACAATATAAGCAGAATTTTCACCATCCCATTTTAGTGACATATTCAAAAAAGAGGCCATTAGGCTTGAATTTGATTTGCATGGTTATTTGCTACTCTTAATGCATAAAGAAGAATGGTTAGTGTAGGTGCCTTTTCAAGGTATGAATGGATATTTATTTTAGGGTTGTGATTACTTATGCTCCTCCTGGTCAGTGCCAGTCAGGTCAATAGGATTATATTCCAGAAATTGATTTTTCACCCAATGAGTAAATAATGAAGTAATTTAACCTCATCTGCTTCCTAATCTAAAACCTTTCACTTGTACCACAAGGAAAGGCAGCTGCCTTCGCTTGAGATGTGCTCGTGCACAAGGCCAATAAACACCTTCGGGTTTTATATGAAGGTCATGCAAAGCTGATCATTTGGGAAATGTGTACTGTTGAAGTGCATCTTCTGTTCCTTGCAGCCATCAATCCTAGCTTTCAGAGATGTCTCCACTTACGTTAAAGGGCGAACACAATACTGCATTAATCATGGACATGGTTGCTGCCCCGAGAATTTCTCTTTCATTTATTTTAACTTAAGTGTTTATTCAGATACTAGCATGGAAAGAAAACAGCACTTGGCAGCAAATGAAAATAAAAAGGCAGGTGGAAAATAGTGATTGTTCAGATTATGAATTATCTAAGCTCATTTTATACTGTGCCTGTTATTTTATTATTGCACAATCTGAGACTTCTTGAAGGCCTAACACACAAGAAATCACAAATAGCCTTAAAGATTTTAACTCTATTGTCAAGGATGAAATCATCTAGTAGTAAAGCGTAGTCTCGTTTTCTTACTTTATGCTTCACGTGGCTAATAACAATGATGATATCCAACATTAGTACACACTTACTGAGTGCCAGACAGGACATTAAAACTTTACTTTCATTATCTCATTTAATCCTTTTAGGATCAGGAATCTAGCTACTGATCTCAGGAATTAAGATCAGACCACCAGATTCCAAAAATCTGGGTGTTTGACCATTGGGCTTCACTGCCTCCTGTGGCCAAATAAAATTGTACTCCCGGAAGTCCATATCCACAGTTACTGTTAATCAGCAAAAATCGTTTTCCTCCAAGTCATTCATTTACGGGTTATGGCCTATGCCCCCTATGCAGGATATAGGATTGTATAAGAGAGGTTCCTCTTGGAAGCTTCCCATTCATTTGAAGAGATAAAAGGCAAAAGGGCTGAAAAGCATCTTAAAAAGTGGTATCTTAATTGAAAAATAGTTCCCTTTCTTTCTCTGATTTATAGAAATTGACACTATCTTCTCTATTTCATAAAGTTTAGAACTTTGAAAATATCCTCAGCCTTCTTATTTGAAGATCCTTTTAGGAATCATTGGGTAGTTGAAAATATGAAAGATTTTAAATATATATTCTAAAAGACAGATATTTCATATTTTTACATAATAATGTGCACAGAGGAAACACTTGGTAGTATTACTAATGGGCATTTGAGAAGAAATCATTCATTTGCCTCCATATATACATAATAGGACATTTCTCAAAGGATATAAAAATAAAAAACCTAATTCTCACCCTCAGGGAACTTGCATTCTGGTAGAGAGGAGAGAGAAGGAAGGAGAATCTTACACCTCAATATCATGACTTCTTCTCAAGCAATCCTTTCTCTTTGTGCAATACTCCCTCCCAGAAAATCTTGTCCATGCCTGTGGCTTTATCATCTATATTCTGACAGCTCTCAGTGCGTATCCTCCCCAAACTCCTCCTCTAAGCTCCAGGCAGATATACCCAACTGCTTACCTGACATTGCAGTTGGATTGCTTATATCTCCAACTCACTTTTCCAAAATTGGACTCATGATTGATTCTTACCAAACCTGGCTCTCTCCTGGTGTTCTTCAATGGTACCACCATTCCCCCCACCCAGTTGTTCAAGTCCCATGATTCGAATCATTCTTAACACCATCTTCCTCCTCATTCCTTATCTCATTGCAACAATAAAGCCCTGTCAATTTTACCTTCTCAACATCTCCCAAATCCTTCCACTTATCTTCATCTTGGCCTCCGTCCTAATCTAAGCTCAGAGTCATAGAAAATGCTACCAAACTGGCTGGCCCATATTTATTTAGTTCTCACTTCTATCCATTATCTACATTTCATCCAAAATATCATTCTTAACATAGAAATCTGATCATAAATCATCCTAGTTGCATACCCTTTGATAACACCCATTTTCCATAAGGGAAAATAAAATCCTTGAATGTCCTTTAATTTTCTGATCCCTACCTACCACAGCAGTCCTATCTCACACCATTCTCTTTATGGCTTAGTCACCCTGGCCTGTTTCTTGACTGTGTGCTATGCTCCTTGGCATATCAGGGCTGTTCTCTCTCCTGGAATGCTCACCCAGTCTGTTTTGTCTCAGTCCAAGCATCATATACAAACGAAGCATCTCCTGCCCTTCCTCCTTTTCTCCGGTTCCTTCCCTCTTCTCACACAGTTGCTTATAATCACAATTAAATGATTTTTATAATAATCATTTAATTGTAGCCCTCCCTGTTCAACTCTAAGTTGTGTGAGAACAGAGAGAAGGCCTGTTTGTTCACTGATATATTCCTAGTGCCTAGTACGGGGTCTGACACAAGGAAGGCACTCAATAAATATGTGCCGAATTACTTAATTTAACAGATGACACAATGTAGACATATCAGAGAATGATCTAACTGCACTGGGGGCATCAGAGACACCTTCCCTGAAAACTTATCTGAGTTGCTTTAGCAAAGTTCAGTAAAAATTATTCAAAAAAGATGGTGATTAAGAGCTTTCCAGAAAATATACTTTACACTCGTTGTATCTTACTTGGGAAAGTGTGTTGGCTATTAGGTGAGAGCTTTTGTGAATCTTGGATGAGGGTTTTATCGAAGGGGGGAGTAAAGATTAAAAAAAAAGTCTTTCCTGTGCATTGGTTATCCATAAGTATCTCTTAAGTAGCTTGCTTTTGTTTGTGAGCTCCGTGGTTTTGGATTATTTGGTTGTAATTTTTTGTTTTAAAAGCTTGTTTAGGGAAGCGGCTATGGCTCAATCAGTAGGGCTCCCGTTTACCATATGGGAGGCCCCGGGTTCGGTTCCCGGGGCCTCCTGGTGAAGGCAGGCCCGCCCGCACGGCGTGGTTAGCTGACCCAGCGAGCACAAGCAGCAAGGGGGGGATAAATGAATAAATAAATAAAATCTTTAAAAAAAATATATATATATATACTTTACGTACTTGCTAAGGGTCAGGTACAGTGATAAGCATTTTACATGTGCTATCTCATTTTGCATTTGAAGAAGCTGAATCACAAGGAAATTGAAGAATTGCCCATTGTAGCAGAACCAAAAGTTATATCTAGATGGTTCGATTTCAGGAGCCCTGGGACATCATAACTGTAGACCTAGCTCTGTGAAAGAACTTCAGAATTAAAAACAAACCAAACAATAGTAGATTATAATAAAAATCAGCCCAGCAGGATCTCTAGTTTCAGGGTTCATTCTACAAGACACCAGAGGTAGATTTATAATCATCAGAATTATAGGGGACTGAAAATTGGAGATATTCGCCTTTGCAGTTTATGGTGTTATGGATGTATACCCAGTCCCTGAATGATGGTGCCAGGTTTGTACAGGTCTGGTTGTCTGAATTGACCCACAGTGTGGGTGACTTGCTGGGAAGGGGGACTCAGCTCAGGAGGCAAGCAAACAAGTGAAGCAAGTGATTGTTCTCTACTCCTGGCGTAAATGGCATTGTAAATGAGAATCAGCTTCAGCTTCTAAGCTCTCTCATCCAGGAAATGATCTCAAGAAAAATCATGTTGGAAGACATCAACCGGGCAGGTATTATGGAAGGTACAGGAGACAGTGAGGATGAGCAGCTATCCTTGGGAAAAAGAAAACAATGTAAGAAAGTGAAAATGGCCAAATCTCTGCTTAGCTTTTAATTTTTTCCTGTAGTTTATTTTCTTGCAAAATTCTTTGTAATATTAAAGTATCCAGGGATTAGAGGAAATTGTCCAATATTCATCTGGCTATTGCATAAACATACCAGAATCTTCTGTATTTCTTCCCCTGCCCCATTTAACCAGTTCGGGAGCCAAGAACACCCTTGCTTTGTACTTTCTGTAGATTTGTCCAACTGGTCTAATTCTGACACTATTTCCTGAAAAAAGTGATTTCTTAAGTCAATTTTTTTCCTTCCACATCCACAAGTTAAATAACTCATGTCAGACAGTATGGATTTTGGAGATGTCAGGGGAGGAGCTCCAACTTTAACTGTCCATGAGATTGTATCAGTCCTTTTTGAAACACTGGCCTGACAGTGTGTGGGTAATGACCCAGTTACAGTACTATCGGATATGGTTTTAACACAAAGCTTTTGAAAGTCATTTGGCAAAGACCAACTCTTTCTGTAAAGCTCAACTGGAGATAAAGCAAAGTTCATTCTGCCCATGGTCTTGTTCACTCCTGGGTCATTAAACCTTTTGTTACATTAAAAGATGTCATTTTGTGCCATTGTATTGGCCGTACACCAAAAAGTATAAGAGAAAAAAGATCACTTGTCTTCATAATTTAGAACCCTATTCTGGAATCCATGGAGAAGGGAAAGATTTATTGAAACAAGTTTTTGCTGTGAGATGGTTCTTAAACTGATTCTACTCCAGGAGTAATCTATAGATTTAATTGAGTTAGGATTATTGGAGCACTTGAAAACTATAGTTTTACACGTCTTATTTTTCCTTATTAACCAAATATTATTTAAGAACACTAGTAGTTCTGTGTTGTCAATTTAATGTCAAATATTTTAAAGTGAATTATGGTTTTAAAAGCCTGCCTTCCAAGTGGTAGTAGCAATTAGGTTCAGAGCAAACATGTGCCAAAGGAGTGATTCCTATTAAGGAAAAAAGTCCAGCGGATTCTTTCACCAAAATAGATTACAATGGAAAAAAATTTTTAATAAAACAAAACTGAGGTAAAATGTATTGTAATCTTAGTGTAGGCAAGTGGTCTTTCCAATCAGCATAGAACCCAAAATTTATAAAGAAAAAAAATGATAAATCTTACTGCCCAAAAGTTAAAAAAAAACTTCTTTACAGCCAAAAAATTTAAAAAATATTAATATTTTTTCCAAAAACAAACTAGGAAAAAATATTTGCATCAGGAGCTAACTTCCTTATTTTATCAAGAGCTTATACAAAAAGAAAAAAATAACTCTCAATAGAAAGGGAAATTAAAATGTGTGATAGAAATAGAAAAGATGCTAAATCTCACTCATAATTTTCATGTGCAAATCAAAATACTGAGATACTATTTATCTTCTATCAGACTGCAAGGTATTTTAAAGTTTGATAAGACTCAATGGTGGCGAGGATATGGAGAAATAAGCATTTCGAGACAACATGAGTGGGGATATAAATTGGCACAATCATTTTGAAGATAATTATTTAAAATCTATCAAATGCTCATACCCTTTGTGTCTGCAATTCTACTGGCAAGGACTTACGCTATGTATATATTCATAAAAGTACACTTAGATTCATCATATCCACAGACCGAAAAAAAAAAAAACATTTAGTCATCTCAATAGATGCAGAAAAAAACATTTGACAAAATTCAATATCCATTCAGCATTAAAAAAAAAAACAAAAAACTAAACTTAAAAGCTCTTAGCAAACAAGGAATAGAAGGGAACTTCTTTAACTTGATAAAGACATGTAGGAAAAAGCTACAGCTAATATCACACTTAATGGTGAAAGATTGAAGACTTCCACCTTAAGACCATGAACAAGGCAAGGATGTCAACTCTCACCATTTCTATTCAACATTGTGGTAGAGTTCCAACCAATGCAATAAAGCCAAAATTTTTTTTTCTAAGCATCCCAATGTAAAATGGATTTTATTTGCAGATGATATGATAATCTACATTAAAAAAATATGATGGAATTTACAAAATATCTACCAGAACTAATAAGTGAGTATATCAATATTACAGGATAACAGGCCAATATTTAAAAATCAATCTTACATACTAGAAAGGAAAATTTTTCAACAAACAGTACTGAAATAATTGGCTAGCCATATGCCAAAAAAAAAACACCTCCAAATCTCCACTCTTACCTCACACCACATATAAAAATTAACTTGAAATCAATCATGGAAAAAATGTTAGAGCTAAAACTTTTAAACTTCTAGTAAATATACAAAGACGTTCATTGCAGCACTGTCTAATGGAAAACCAGATACAAACTAAAGGTCCATTATTATGGAACTATTATCTAATAAATAATAATAATTATATAAAATGAGATATTATTCATACACATGTAACAACTAAAAAGGAGGTAAGTTTAGTATCAGTTAATATAAAAAGAATGCCAAAATATACAATTTTTTTTAAAAAAAAAGTGTTGAGTAGTGTGTATTATATTATACCTTTGTGTAATATAAAAGAATATTTGCATTTATAATAATTTTATGTGTATGTTAATGCACGTGTACCTGTCTCTTTAAAAAAAGGAGGGGAGCGGTTCTAATTCAATTCCTTTATAGAAGATGGGGCACAGAGTTTTAAAGTTTTGAGTCTTCCCCGACAAAGTCAATGTGCCAGTTTGAGATTATTTTATGAATCCCCAAAAGAGAAATATTATGTTTGTAAACTAATCTATTCCTCTGAGTGTGACACCCTTTGATTGCATTAAATTTGGCTGAGGGGCCTTTGATTAGATTTCCTGTTAAGATTGCTGTTGGGCTTTTGATTCTACTAAGTCAGTGAGGCCTGACTCAGGTTGAGTCCTCGCCCCCTTGCTGGGTCTGATATAAATAGACTCTCACTCAGACACAGGAAGAGAGAGCTCTGCCATTTTTGATCCTGCCATGTGATGAGGCTCAAACAGCTGAGGCCCTGGGAGAGATGAGCCATTTGCCTGATAGCTTACAGCTGAGATTGGAAAGGGAGCAGAACAGCTGAGACTGATATAAGAGGCCCAGAAAGAAACAAGCCCTATGCCAGGAGAGAGAGGAATACAGGATCACTTAAGCACGAAGCCTCAAGAGGCTGGGCCCACAGAGTTCAAGAGGAAAGGGTAAGCCTGGAGGGGAAGGAGAAACCTGGGCAGAGATCGGTGGCCATCTTGCTCCACCACGTGGCAACATGCCAGGAAGGAAGCATCAGGAAGCATCTCTGATGGTGCCTCAGTTTGGACTTTTCATGGCCTTGGAACTGTAAGTCTTTACCCTAAATAAATCCCTTTATAAAAGCCAACAGATTTCTGGTACTTTGCATCGGCAGCCCTTTGGCAAACCAAAACAGTCAGGAATAGAATTCACGGTCTAATCTATAGAAAACAGGCAATTACCTTGACTTTCCTAGGTTGGTTTTCTCCTGACTTACTGAATTGCCTACATCTTCGTTTCATCTTTTATGTAGAGTAGAGCCAAAGCAAAGTTCAAGAGTCTTGCTTATCTGAATTTGCCATCCTGACATCATTTACCTGACAAGGCAAGGGAAGATGTAGAGAAAATGGAGCGTGGGTCAAGGCTGCTCCCATTGCTTTACTCCCTGGCTGCCATGTATGGCCATTCAGTGTGTGTACTGCACAAAGGTGCCAAGACCAGCAGTGAGAGGCAATGAAATCCAGCCTGCATTCCTCCTGCCCAGCCAGATACCCTAGCATGGAGATGCATTCACCCAGAGGAAAGGATGCATTCTTTCTCCACAAAAAGGCAACTATAGTTTACCAAGCCAGGTGCTAAGGGGGTTGCTTCAGACCAGAGGTGTGTGTTTTTCTAACTCACACAATACCCTATGGATTAGTGGGATCCTGCCAAGTTCTTAACATTATATCATTAATCCCATTACCTAATGGGTTCCCAGGATGTAAGCTGGTGTCTTAGGTCAAGGTTCCTGAGAAGCAGAGTTTGAGACAGTTAGTCATTGGCCAATGGCTGTGTCAGTTGGTCATTGGCCAATGGCTTTCTCTGGGGAATGAGAGACATGTAACTTCCTGGGTGAGGGGGGGAAATCTCCTGAGAAGAGGGAAACTGTGGGCTACTAGCAGCTGGGGGATGGATACACCAGCCCAGTAAAAGAAGTCTGGGCAGGGACCAGCCACCACTACAACTCGTTATTCATATCTACACTGCCCAACTATGACTCCAGAGAGAATGATAAGCTTCCATATTACTTCGTTTGTACCTTAGAACAAGAAAAGAACTTTGGAAAAACAGACAATCCTTGGGGAAATTGAGCAGCGTTAAGAACATCATCCATGGAAGCAAAGCCACCATATTCTTTCAAAGAGAAAGCATGGAGATTGTCAGCTCCTCAGGGACCAGAGCTCTATACCACATGTATTGTGTCTCTCCTTGTTTTCTTTGTCCAAGAATGAGAGCAGGGAGAGATCATTATGCTCTCCCAGGATCTTGGAAAACACTTTAAGCAGCATCCTTACCAGTGTCCCAGATAGGATGGCCAAGTCATCCTGATTTGCCCAGGTGTTTTCGGGTTTTAGCCCTGAATGTCTCACATCCTCGGAAAACCCTCAGTCTTAGGCAAACCAGGATGGTTGGTCACCCTAGTTCCCAGAAGTTTAAACAACTGGACTTGTGACCAGGAGGAAGATTTCCATTCCCTAGATGGTGCCTAAGGTAGAAAAGTCAATTGATTATATTAAAAGAATCTGAACTCCTTTAGGTATTATAGTACTAATTCACGTTGAGTTCCAAGCAAACTGCAGCTGCTAGAAACTAGAATAAAAAGGAAAAACTACAAACAAGAAACTAGGAGGTTTGTACTCTATGGGTAGGTAGTGACATTATTGAAAGAATAAGTGGTGATTGACATGATTGGAGATACACTTAGGGAAAATTAACCTGAGAGTACTGTGTAGAAAGTAGTAGAACAGAAAAACCCCAAAGATGAGTGATTTTCTCTTTGGGTGAATTCTGCCTCATGATTTAGTAGGAATGTTAGTCACACCTTGTTTCTCTGGGCCTCACACCGATCAAATATTTGAAATTCCAGTTATATCCAAGAAGCTGGCTATGTTTGCATAAAATATCAGTGAAAGGATACATAAGAATTAAATTTTTTTTTCTGGGGAGGACAACTTGATGGCTGAAGAATAGAGTGGCAGGGAGACAGTTCATCACATGCCCTTAAGAACTCTTGAATTTTTAACCATGAAAATGTATCACCAATTCACAAATTAACAATACAACTTAAATTAAATAAACCACCTGAAACAACTAAGACTCTAGGAAGAAGGGAAGACCCAGGATGAACCAGGTTCAGCCACGTTTTAGAATTCTGCATCCAATATTCCAGAGCTGAATTGACTGATTCAAGATCTAACTTTTATTCCATCACTGTATATTAATCACCAAATGACTGATGGATTTGATTTGATTTTCTAAGTGATCTAAATATGAAATTACTTAGATGATGGTTATTCTTCTGCTATTTTTCCCTGTATAAAACAAACAACAAGCAAAACAAACACACATACCATGAAACTGAAGCCCATTTTAAGCAGCATGATGTGGTGGAAAACACATGGGTTTGGGAGTAGGTAAAAACTGGATTCAAATCCTAGCTGTGTCAATTATTAGCTATGGGCTCCTTGGGAAGATTAGTGAATCTTTTTGAACCCATTTTTTGTCTATAAGTAATAATAATAGTGGCCGCAAATGGCCACCATAGAGATTAAATGAGAATTTATATGTGAAAGTTTATAAAAAGAGGAAAGTTCTACTTCCTTTGCCAAAGAACCTGGTACAATGCTGTGCGTGCAAATATTGATAAAGAAATAAAAGCTGAGTAATAAAATAATGTCAACATATGATTGTCTGATGATAATTAATTTGACATCAATAGCGTAGTATATTATAAAGAAAATCAAACCAAGATTTAGGATATCTTGGTTTTAGCCCCCATACTGTTTGACTTTAGACTAGTTACTTAACCTCTTCCCGTATTGTGTTCCTTCTCCCTAGGATGCTCTCCCCTCAAAAGTCACATAGCTCACTCTCTTCTATCTGTTAAATCTTTCATGAAGAGTTTTCAGTGAGCACCTCCCAGGACACTGACTTAACATCACAAACTCTTTCCTGGCACTCTAGATTACTTATTTTTTCTCTAGATTATTTATCACCACCTGCCACACTACTTATTTTATTTATGTGTTTATATTTCCCTCCCCTCCTTTACAATATAAACCCCATGAGAGCAACGACTTTGGTTTATTTTGTTCCCTGCTGTTGCCAGCATCTACAGCTGACTCATGGGAGGCTTTAAAAATTGTTGAATAGGGAGCAGATGTGGCTCAAGCGGTTGAGCACCAGCTTCCCACATGGGAATTCCTGGGTTCGGTTCCTCCTGAAAACAAAACAAAAAACAACAACAACAAGCAAACAAACAAAAACCCAAACAACAAGCAAACAAACGAAGGGGAAAAAAAAAAAAAACTTGGGAGCCAATGTGGCTCAGTGGTTGAGCACCAGCTTCTCATATATGAGGTTCCAGGTTCAATCTCTGGCCCCAGTACCTAAAAAAAAAAAAAAAAAAGTTGAATGAGTGAATGCATTACTGTGTAAATTGAAGGTAAGAGACTTCTACAATTTCATGGCAAATGCCTTAAATAACTATTTTTTTCTAATTTTAAGTTATCTTAAAATATTTTAGGGCTCTTTTACTGGCACAGCTAATTTTAGAATAATGACATTTTCCAAGATTAAATAAATAAGAGACTGATAAAAAGAATTATGCCCTCTAATAGTGTCATTTAATTGGAAAAGGGTCACATTCTTTGAAAATCAGAGAAACATTATAGACCATGAGAAAAAAACATCAACCTAAATAACCTAACTTGATTATTAAATTATGAAGGATAGAATATTTTCCACATACTCTTTGAAAATATACTAAACTTAGTGATTTAAATTTTTTTCTTAGAAGCTATTTATTTTTCTAGCTTCTCTTATTTAAATTTCTATTGATGAAAAATTTAAGCAGAAGCTTAAATTTTGACAATAAAACCACTAGGTAAAATCAAATTAAATATTAAATTTATGGATTTTGGAGGACAAGATTTAAACATTTCCTTTTAATTTTTTGATTGCCTTCTAAAGTTTAGTTTGCTATTTAGAATCCTTAATTCAGGGGTTGTAGTCAATTATAGCTCTTGGAGGTAGAGTGAATAGAAGTGACTTAACTGAGTTTTGCCAGAACTAAGCTGGAAAGCAACTTCGTTCTTGACAATTAACAAAGTTGTTCATAGAACACTGTGTCCCTCTTGATCCGTTAAAAGTCAGTTATTCTGGGGAGTGAATGTAGCTCAGTGGTTGAGTGCCTGCTTCCCACGTATAAGGTCCTGAGTTCAATCCCAGTACCTCCTAAAAAAATTTTTTTTAAGTTAATTATTCTGCTAGAAAACAGAAAGCCTCTATTCTAGTCCTATATCTACCAATGCCTCAAAATGTGACTTTGGTTGTACCCCATGATCCCTCTAATTTCTAATTCTTTAACTGCAGATAGTATTGAGTGAATATTGTAGAAACTGCCTTTATTAGGTGTTCTTCACCTGACTATCTGTCAGTGACAGAGGCCATGCCTTGGAGTCTCTTGACTTGCCCTCTGGAGTACTTACAGACCCCTGAACATTCTAGTTTATGTGTGTATGTGTCTTTTTTAAAAAAATTTTATTGTAGTAACATATATGCAACTAAAAATTACCCATTTTTTTAAAAGAGTAATATAAATTTATTAATATTCAGCTTTGATCAGAATGTTGAAGAAGCAATTATGATTAATTATAACCAGTTTTGCTGATATTGTTACTTCTGTTCCTTATTTGATAGGACATTAATATGGTACCTAAAATGCTTATTTTTTTATTTTTTTATTTTTTTTATTGTGGGTAAAAATCAAAATTCTCACAATACATACAAACATTTGCAAAATGATATATAAATGTATATGGATATATGTGTATTTGCTTACAAAAATGTTATTTATATATATATATATACATATATTTTAACCACTTTCAGCTGTATTATGCAGTGGTGTTAATTATGTTCCTAATATGCTATCATCATCAATATCCATTACCCCAACTTTTTCATCACCTCAAATAGAAACTTGCACTCATTAAGCAATAACTCCCCCTTCCCCACCTACCCCTCAACCCTGGAACCTGTAATCTACCATCTGTCTCTATGACATTTGCTTATTTTAGGCATTTCATATAAGCAAGATCATACAATATTTGTCTTTTTGTGTCTGGCTTATTTCACTCAACATATTTCTTCAGTGTTCCTCCATGTTGTAGTTCATTTCTTTTTAAGGCTGAATACTATTCCATTGTGTGTATATACCCCATTTTATTTATCCATTCATCTGTTGGTGGACACTGAGTTGCTTCCATCTTTTGACTATTGTGAATAATGTCACTATGCTCATCGGTGTGCAAATATCTGTTCTTGTCCATAAACACAGGACATCTTGCCATTCACTTAGTACTTCTTTAATTCCTTTCAGCTGGGAAGCGGCTGTGGCTCAATCAGTAGGGCTCCCGTTTACCATATGGGAGGCCCCGGGTTCGGTTCCCGGTGCCTCCTGGTGAAGGCAAAGCCCGCCTGCACGGCGTGGTTAGCTGACCCAGCGAGCACAAGCAGCAAGGGGGGGATAAATGAATAAATAAATAAAATCTTTAAAAAAAATAAATAAATAAATAATTCCTTTCAGCAGTGTTTTGTAGTTTGCAGTGTAAAAGTCCTACACTTCCGTCGTTAAATTTATTCCTAGGTATTTTATTCTTTTAGGATCCATTTCAGAGTAGTCTTTGCTGGTGTGTAGAAACACAACTGATTTTTGAGGGTGAATCTTGCAGCCTAGAACTTTGCTGAATCTGTTTATCAGTTCTAGTAGTTTTCTTGTGGCTTCTTTAGGATTTTCTATATATATAAAGGATTATGTCATCTGCAGATAAAAATAGTTTTACTTCTTCCTTTCCATTTTGGGTGCTGTGGCAGTTTGAGATTATTTATGAATCCCCCCAAAAAAAGAGCTCGTGTTTGTAAACTGGTCTGTTCCTCTGAGTATGATACTCTTTGATTGTATTAAATTCAAAGATTTTAGGTTTACTTGATTAAATCAATTCAGGGTTTTTTACTAGACCATGTCAGTAAGGCATAACTCAGATTGAGTCCCCACCCCCTGGGTGGGCTGATATAAATGGGCATTCATTCAAGAAGACACATATGAAGAGAGATAGCTCCATAGATGGAAGAGGAGAGAACTTTGTCATTTTGGTCTTGCCATGTGACAGAGAGGAGAAGGCTCAAGCAATTAAAGCCCCAGGAAGAGAGATAAGCCATTTGCCTGATAGTTTGTAGCTGAGCAGCTGAGAAATCCTGGAAAAAACCAAGCCCTATACCAGACTGGTATAGGAAGCCCTGAGAGACAAGCCCTATGCCAGCCTACAGCTGAGATCGGAAGAAGCTGGGCCCACGGAGCCTTAAGAGGAAGAAGGAAGGAGAGACCAGGCAGAGACTGCTCGCCATCTTGCTCCAACACGTGGCAACAGACTTTGGTGAGGGAAGTAACTTACGCTTTATGGCCTGGTAACTGTAAGCTTCTACCCCAAATAAAACCCTTTATAAAAGCCAACAGATTTCTGGTACTTTGCATCAGCACCCCTTTGGCTGACGAATACAAGTGCCTTTTATTTCTTTTTCTTTCCTAATTGCTCTAGCAAGGACTTCTGGTATAATGCTGAGTAGCAGTAGTGAAAATGGGCATCTCTGTCTCGTTCCTGACCTCAGGGGGGAAGTTTCAGTCTTTCACTATTGAGTATAATGGTAGTTGTGGGTTTTTCATATATGCTCTTTATCGTGTTGAGGAAGTTACTTGCTATTCCTATTTTTCAGTTTTTTTTTTTTTTTTATTATGAAAGGGTGTTGGATTGACATTCTAGTTTTAACTTAGAAGAAAGAGAACATGGCTGCCCTAGTTTTGGATTCTGCAACCAATCGAACACAACAGAAACACAGATAATAAGTCAGGAGTTCAGTTCTTTATATTTGCCTCCTATGGCAGAAACAATGGTAGGTGTTCATCAAGCCATTCATTTTTTTCCTGGGAGCACAGAAAGAATATATTTTGCTCTTACTCTTGCATCTAGATGAGGCCATTGGACAGTACTGTCCAATGGAATGTAGACAATGTAATGTACCTTCATTTGGAGGCTAGGCCCCTAAAATTTCCCATGAGATCTAAGCTCCCTTCCCTTGTCTCCTGATAGAGTATCCAGTATAGGTTCTCAAAACTGATCCAGGAGAAGCAAGACACCTTGATCCTAGAGTCACTACTTAAAGGGAAGTTGCCCACAAGAACTACTCAGTCAGAAAATCTGCTCTGAAGTTTGCATTAGCAAGAATAAAACTTATTAAGCCTCTGAGATTGGTGGTATTTTCGTATATCAGTTAGGCTTACCCTAAATAATATATTCCCTTCCATTCTGCAATCAACCATCAAATAACTTAACTGTTTTGCCTGATTTGGTTACCATGATAAATGAAGGAACTAGACGATAATTCATGGTAACAATTAATTTGACCATCCAATCAGAGTTTGAAATGGTTAGATTTGGGGCATTGTGTAAATATGGAATAAAACTTATCTCTATGAATCATGTTCCTACACTGCTACCACCTCTATAGGTGAACAGAAGAAAACAATATTAAAGAACTACTTTAAACTAGTAATGACAACATCTCATAATAATATCCAGAGTTACATAGGCAAGTATTTTTAAATGTAAATTCACTAGACCAGCTTACCAATTTACATATAAGTTTGAAAATGAAAAGTTAATGTGCCTCTAGTAATATGAACTCTTCTAAATTGTATATCACCTCTGGGCTAAGGCCAAGTGGATGTAGTTAAGCCTCAAAAAAGAAATTTCCATAAAATTATGAAAAACTGAAAATAGTGATTTACGATAGAAGCCTGGAGAAACATAAATTATGTCTATTAACTTGTGCTGGAGAAGGGAAAGATAATTCTTGAAAGTAGAGGAAAATATGTGTTTTACTTCTAAAGAATTAAAGCTTGGATTTGTTTATCTAAATTTCATCATTATTTATTTTCCTATTACAAAAATAAGAATGCTTATTTTTGAAATTTAAGAAAATATGGTTGAGCAAAGATAAGGCCAAAGTCACCCTTAATTTCATCAACCTGAGCCAAAATGTTAAAATGTTATATATCTTTCCACCTATTTTTCTACCTATACATTTGCTTTATGGAATATTTTCAACATACAGAGAAAACAGATAATACTGTAATAAATACCCATATACCCATGTTAATTGTTTACCATGTAGACTTCTAGATATTTTCTTTTTAAGAAGTACAATGGGGAAACAGATGTGACTAAACCAGTTGAGTGCCTGCCTCCCACAGTGGAGATCCTGGGTTCGGTTCCTGGTGCCTCCTGAAAAAACAAAAACAAACAAGCAAAACAAATGAAAAAACCAACTCAGGGGAGCCGATGTGGCTCAGTGGTTGAGCGCTGGCTTCACACATACAGGGTCCCAGGTTCAATCCCTGGTCCCCAGTACCTCAAAAAAAAAAAAAAAAGTACAATGGAACAAAAGAGTTAATGCCCCCTTTGTATCCTTCTCGATTCCATCATTTTCCCTCCTTCCATGCAGATAACCATGCTCCTGATTTTGGTCTATAGTTTTCCTGATTATCTTTTTGGTTCTTTTTCATAATATATGTATATCATTCATCTTTACATAAATAGAATCATAGTAGGTGTATCCTTCTACCACTTGCTACTTCCAATTAATATTTTGCTTAGGCAATTTATTCATATTCAGACATATAGATCTAGTTCATCTATTTTCATTATTTCTGTCTTATACTATATAACCTTACCCAAATTTGTTAACCTCCTCTCCTATAGATGGTTCCTTCCAATTTCTTATTCTTAGGAGCATTGCTGCAATGAATATCCTTATGTGTGCCTCTAAGTGCACATGTGAGTTTCACATGAGATGTGTACAGTGAAAACCACAGGCTTCAAAGTCAAGGCTGCCTCAGTTAAAATTCCTGGCCTGACATTTTACTTGACACTTAAAGATAGGCAACCTGTATGTCAAGGCCATGCTACTCAATGCCTAGAATGCCAAGGTGGTGTTTTAATACTTAATTGAGTAGGCAGTGAGGATCCAGTAGAGGTTTTCCAACAGGGGATGATAGGATCGGATTGAAAGTGAGAAGATTTTGTCTGGAAACAATGTAAACAATGGATTGACAATAGAGAGTTGACAAATGGGGAAGCCAGCACACTTTATTTATTTATTTTTTTTATTATGGGTAAAAATCAAAATTCTCACAATACATACAAAC
>JAKSZT010054121.1:3068236-3098648 GCA_026826555.1 Tolypeutes matacus
GCATCACATGTAGGTTTGAATAGAAGGGACTGGTGAACCATGTGCAGAGAGGACTTATTTGAGTCTAATTCTGTCACTCTCAGGAGCACAGATTCCAAAATAGAACCCACTGATAAGGCATCAGTCTCTGGAGCTATCCCCCCTTATATAGGACCAGGGTGTCTCCGGAGTTCTCAGGAACCCCACTGAGTGGGGTGATAGGCACTTAGATGTTCTATGAGCTCCTACTGAGGTGTGCGTAAGAGTTACCTCTGGGATGACCTCCCGACTCTCTTTGAAGTCTCTTAGCCACTTGAACTCATTTGTCTTTACCATTTCCCCCTTTTATTCAAGGTCTTTTTCCAGTTGTGTTGCCAGTTGGCACTTGGGAAAAGTTTTCAATTAGCAATAATCGTGCCTCGGATAAACCTCATTGGCTACGATACTGCCACTGCACAAAGCTGCCATTTGGCACTTGGTATTAATCCCTCGTTGCCAGGGAGGCTCATCCCTGGGAGTCATGTCCCACGTTGGGGGGAAGGTAATGCAATCATATGCTGAGTTTGGCTTAGAGAGAGGCCACATTTGAGCAACAAGGAGGCTCTCAGGTGGCAACCCTTAGGCACCCCACAACTGCAGGCTAAGTCTCATTTACAAGAGCAAAGACTCACAAGGGTAGTCATCAATAAAACAAACAAACAAACAAAAAAAAAAAACATCAGTGGGTCATCCTATTTTGACAGGCACTGTCCCTACACTCAGGGGACTATTGCTGCTCCCTTGGAGATTGTGGCAGAGCTCTCCAGGCTAGGAATTCAGATTCCCTCATTTATTGTGTGATTATCCACCCATCGTGACCATGCCCCATCCCCCGATCCTTTGAATGATTTTGTATATCTTTCATGTATATTCGGTTGAACCAATCCCCACGAAACCCCCCCCCAGACGCCCTCCCCCCAATAATCCCCCGCAGTACCCAATGTAACCCTTCTGTGATCCAAATCCTCCATGAACATTTAGTCCATAAAATAATCAAATACACTTACTAGGAAAAAGAAACAAGTGTGATAAGCTTACATGCAAGAGACAAACATAAGGAAACTCAGGGGGGGAAAAAAAAAAAGAGAGAGAGAGAAGGAAAAAAAACAAATAATCAAACAAAGAACAAAACAAAATAAAATATAATTAGTGGATTGGGACATTCAAAAAATGGGCAAAAAAGCAAAGGAAATGCCTTTAAAATATATATATATATTTATTCATTTTTATTTCCTTTCTCTCTTCTTTTTTCCCTGTTTTCCTTCCCTTTATCACTGTGTTATCGGATGTCTGGTGTGCCATGACACCTTCCTCCTCTCAATCCCCATTGTCTCCCAATTTTTCATTTAATTTTCAAAGAAGTTTTAGGTCACAGCAAAGTCACACACGGAGTGCCGGAGACTCCCAGATACCAAACCACCCCCCCTTCCCCACCCCATATTAACTCCCCCCCCTTTTTTTTTTGTTAGCATTGTTATAACTGTTATGCAGATAGCAAAATATAGCAAGTAAACATTGTCAGTGATTTACAGTATAGTTTACAATTTAGATGATACAGTTTAATAATTTTGATGATATTTACCATGTCCTGTGTCCATTACTGAAAGGTAATGAAAAACCTTCCCCATTACCACCAAACAACCCATTAGATCTTGACTGTTCCCTTCTCCCCAGCCCCCCAGGGCCCATGATACCCCCCTCTCCTAACCCATGGAATGTCAAGATTCACAGTTACATGCCCTGGGGATTTGAACCAGCCCTTCCTAATCCACCCACCCCCCAGTGCTGTACCACCAAACCCAGGAACACCACCACTCATCTGCCCCATCCCCCAACATGCAACCACACTCTATCCCTTTGCCATAGATTATGTCCATATGGGAGATGGCTCAAAGCCTGCTCTTCTCTTACTCTCCTTTGTTAACCTATCTTTCAGACAATGGTTCTCAGAGACTGCTCACTTTCCTCAGTTCAGATCAGTGAGGTCATATACTGTTCATCCTTCAGTGCCTAAGCCAGCACACTTTAGCTGTATTTCTGGATGTGTCACCTGCCTAAATTCTCAAACCATAAATTATCTCAAACCAGATGGAACTTTGAAATAAAGTTTCCGAGTAAATAAAATATGAGTTTTCAATTACAATTTCTTTTCAACCTGATGGTGATCTTTTTTTTCTTCACTTTCCTTCCCCAGTTTTCTTTTGTGGCATTTCAATTTCTGGATCCCATAATGCATCTTTATTCTCCTTATGATTCTCTCCTTTTCTTTTTTTCTTCACGATAAAGTAAAAGCTGAAAGAACTAAGTAGTCAAAAAAAAGTTTACAATGAAAAGCAATCATCTCCGGTCTAGCCCTTCCCAACTTCAGGGGCATTCTCCATTCTCTCTTTTAACCTTTTCTAGTTCTTTAGATATTTATCTTAGTAACTCTAAATAGTGGAATACACTTATACCTCTATTTCTTGCATTATCAGCATTAAATTATATCTACTTACAACCCTCTATGAAAAAAAAAATGGATATTTCATTCAGTTATATTACACCAACTCTCCTACCTCTTACACCTATTTTTCTTAATTATATTATATATTGAGATGTTCTGTTGATTGCTTTCAGAACTTTAAATAATATGCATAAAACTATATTTCACGCCCTCTCAGCTTTTGATTATCTCTCTACTATCCACCTTGTGAGATGAAGATATAAGGGCTCCACTGATTTTTCTAATTCTTCCATCTCCCATTTTTTATCAGTTTGCTTTTATTTTACAGTGTCAAGGTTACTAATGTCTTCGTTCCAATCTGTACTTATATTCAAATATTTCATGCTTCATCTAAAATTTCTAAAGGATAAATACAAAAAACATTTTTATGATGCTGAAAGTATTAATCACTTTAAGTCCAAATTCCATGGATTGAATGTCACTAACCCTGGACACATCGAAGGAGAATGTTCCTACCTGAATCATATCAAAATTTACTTTTGTTTCTTTAAAAATATGCTAAAATTAAAAAGACTGACAATACCAAGTGTTGTCAATGATGTGGATCAGCTGGAGTTCTCATACACTGCTGGTGAGACTGTTAACTGTTCCAACCACTTTGGAAAACAATTATCCATAAATAAATTATGGCATATTTATTCAGTGAAATACCATACAGTAAAGAGAATGTGTTGCCACATGCAACACACAAGTATAATATTGGTTTTAAAAAGTAAGATAAAAAGGGCAATGTATTGTGTGTTTCATTTATATAGAATTAAAAGATAGGAAGAAATCTTCTACAGCTTGTTAGCGGTCAGGATTGTGGTTGCCCTCAAGGATGCAGGCAGTGACTGAGGTTATAAGAAGGACTTTTGGGGTGCTGATAGTGTTCAATGTCTTGATATGGATGGTGTTCACATAGATGTGTTGACCTTGTGAATATTCATCAAGCAGTTCAGTTACATATTACGGAATTTTTATGTATGTTATACTTCAATACATTTCATTTTTTAAAATCTTATTCTTTTTAGTGGTCACATATTAAAATTGCTGTTTTCTATTGGACTCAAAAATAATTTTAAAAATTGAATCACGTTTTTTTCTCTATAATTCTATTTTCTGAATTTTCTAAAATAAACTATTTATTTTATGATCAGAAAACACATTACCTATCAATTCACTCCAAAAAAAAATTTTGAATCCACATCATGCCTCTCAAACTTAAGCCATGTTTTATTTGCCATCCCTCCTTATACCCATATGCAGAAAAGGTACAAAATAGACAATAACTGCCTATTTTATTCTCAACGCTGAGTGCCAAATTTGCAATAAAGTCATATTACTGAACTTTGCTATTTTTATAATACTTGAAGAACCCATAGTGACTTGGAAAGTTTGTGCCACTTCCTACTTCACTTCTGTCTTGTCCTACTTTCCATAGGCCTTTAGACTGAGTCAGCATCAGACAAGCAGTATATCACAGTGATAGCTATTAATGTTTCAACTTTCCCATTCCATGACACAACTCATCATTTTCTTTCTTTTTCATGACAGTTGATAAAGTCAATCAACAAAGTATACCTCTTCTTATAATTTGTTTTTTACTTGGAGACCTAATTATCATAAAGGGAGTTGAAGAGCCATTTCTATGTGGAATATTTTTTACCAAGGTTAAGAGAGAGTATGCGTAACATTTAATTGGTTTATAGTGCTATGAAGCTAGCCTTCAAGGTCATAAAAATCTTACTTATGAGCACAAAAAGACAAAGCTAACTGCTGTTTTAAACCATGAAAGTTGAATTTTCTTGTGCATTGAAGAGTTGTTTGTTGTGCAAAACATCAAGTCTATAAGCCTAAATGTTCTTTTTTTTGCCAATCAAAGAAAAAAGTTTTAATTCCCCAAATCAATGATAATGTATTTTTAATTATTTTTTTTTATTTTTAAAGAAGCTTGAGATTACATAAATGTTACATTAAAATATAAGGGATTCCCATATGCTCCACTCCTTCCCCCTCCCACACTTTCCTACATCAACAACATCCCTCATTAGTGTGGTACATTTGTTACAATTGATGAACACATATTGAAGCATTGCTACTATAATGGATTACAATTTACATTATAGCTTACACTGTCTCCCATGATTTTGTAGGTTATAAGAAAATATACAATGACCTGTATCTGTCACTACAATGTCATGCAGGACAACTTCAATGTCGCGAAAATGCCTCCATATTACGCCTATTCTTCCCTCTCCCATCCCTCAGAACCTCTGGTGGCCACTGCCTTTAATTAATGATGAGTTCTTCCATTGCTAGAAGAATAATAAGTCTATAGCAGAATAATAATAAGCCTGCTTTAGTCCATTGTTCATTCCCAACCTTAAGGATTTGGGGATGGTGATGCTCACTTTGCTTCTAATTGAGATGGAGCTTAGATCCCATGGGGCAGATGGATGGAACTATCTTGCTTGCAGTTGCAGACACTCTCTGTTCCTTGGAATGGGTATTGTCCATCATCATCTCTTTGTTAGTTGTCCTGGGTGAGTCCAAAGAACTGGAGAGTAGGTATTGCAACACTGCTGAAATTCAGGGCTCAACTGGCACATGGATGGACCAAGGATTTAAGTCTCTGGGACATATATTTATCAAGTATAGTGCTAATTGTGGGTTCAAATAAAAGGGTCAGAAGAGCCATGTGTTGAGAACCTATAAATAAGCCTAACTCTGTTACACTGGGGAGCATAAATTCCAAAGTAAGGCCCACTGACAGGGTGCTGAATTCGTGAGCTGTCTGCCCTGCTTATAGTTTCTGGATGCTTCTAGAGCCCTCAGGAGCCCCACTATTTGAGGCATTGTTTACTGTGGCAGTCAATGAGATCCTGC
This sequence comes from Tolypeutes matacus, assembly GCA_026826555.1. Lineage (NCBI taxonomy): Eukaryota > Metazoa > Chordata > Mammalia > Cingulata > Chlamyphoridae > Tolypeutes > Tolypeutes matacus. The sequence continues at coordinate 3,073,626 of JAKSZT010054121.1, forward strand.
TGAGACTTGTATAAGCATAACCTCTGGAATGACCTCCCAACTCACTTTGAAATCTCTTAGCCATAAAAACTCATTTGTATTTACCATTTTCCCCTTTTGGCCAAGGTCTTTTTCCAGATGCATTGCTAGTTGGCACTTGGTAATAATCCCTTGGTGCCAGGGAGGCTCATCCCTGGGAGTTATGTCCCATGCTCAGGGGACGGTAGTATGTTTATATGCTGAGTTTGGCTTAGAGAGAGGCCACATTTGAGCAACAAGGGGGCTTTCAGGAGGTAACTCTTAGGCAGTATATAATATTAGGCTAAATTTCAATTTCACAAGAAAAAGTTCATAAGTACAATCATCAATATCAAGGGCCTAAATGTTCTTTTGATTAATAGAAGAAGTAAACTTGACCCTGTTCGAGGAACAAATGAGTTGATTTCAAATGTGGCTTCTTTTGCTTCCTTTCACATCACTCCATGCATAAACCAATTTGCTAATCAGTCAGATTATACTGACAAGGAAGTAAGACCAATTTGTGAATTTGCCACAGACTCACAGTCTTTCTTTATACAAGACCTTGGTGGCTGAGTGCCCCATTGCCAATAGAATCAAGCCCTGGTTAGTAGACCAACTCCATACTGTCTCCATGTAATACTATGCTCACCTTTGTTTCCCTGTAAGTGTTTCTTCTCTTCTGTAAATGTTTCTTCTCTTTCCTAATTCCTACCCACCACAATCCATTTTCTACACAACAGCCAGAATTACCATCTAAACACTTAAAATGGAACATTCCATGCTCCTGTTTAAACTCCCTGAAGGCTTTTTACTGAATTTAGAATAAAATCCAAGCACGATCCAGCCCCTGTCTACACACCATGTTTGTTCCTGTTTCAGCATTTGGCCATTCCTGCTGCCTGCAACATTCTGCCCATAGATTTTCCCATTGCTGGATCTTTCTCCTCAGTCAGGATTCAACTCAAAGGTCATGTATTTTGAGAGGCCTCCAAAAGGACTTCCCCCTCTATGACCAGTCTGTCTACAAAGCGTTACCCCATTTTATTTTATTTTTTCCATAGCTCTTATCTCTGCCTGGAATTCTTAATCATTTATTTCTGGACTTAGCTTTAACCTCTATTATCCCCACCTCACACTAGATTACAAACGCCATTGAAGTAGAAACTCATCTTATTCAACACTATATCATTTCATCTTGAATTCTGCCTGTCACTGAGTTGGTTTTCAATGAAATATTGATGAAACAAATGAATAAATATAACCAGCTTAATAAATGCTACTATGAACATAGGTCCTCATTCGAAATTGTCACTCATTTATCACCACACATTCATGTTTCCTTAAAGAAATACTCTAGTGTGTAATTTTATATGTAATTATGCATTTTGCTATATAGCTACTGTATTAGTTATCTATGACTGAGTAAAAGATAACCTCAAAACTCATTGGCTTACAACAGCAAATATTTATTACCTTACAGTTTCTATGGGTCAGGAATCTGAGCATGACTTAGCTGGGTCCTCTGGCTCAGAGTCTCTCACAGGCTATCATCAAGGCATTGGCAAGGGCAGCAGCTTATCTCAAGATTCCAATGGGGAAAGATCTGCTTCCAAGTTCATCTGGTTATTGGAAGTGTTCAGCTTCTCATGGGCCATTGCACTGAAGGCCTCAGGTCCTCAGTCCTGGCTGTTGGCCAGAGGCTTCCCTCAATTGCCACATGGGACTTTCTATAGGGAAGCCCACAACATAGCATTGTGCTTCATCAGAGCAGGAAAGTGAAAGAGAGCAAGAAAGAACAAGCAACACAGACTCTAGAATCTTTTTGTAGCCTACCTCTGGAAATTATATCTCATCACTTTTGCTGTATTCTATTTGTTAGACATGTGTCTGTTGGTCCAGCTCACATTCAACTTCTCATGAATACCAGGAGGCTAGGATCATTGGAAGCCAGTTTAGAGGCTGCTTACCACAGTCACATGCCTACATATTTGCATAAATTGTTTTTACCATTCCTTTTACTCTTCTCTGTCTTCCTAGAATTTTCTTCTCTTGGAGGCCAAAGCTCTCATCATCATGCTCCCTTTTTGTTACTTGGCTCTGAGTTATTCTTGGCAATTTAGCAATTTTGAGTGAAAAGTTTCAGTTTATGATATATGGGAAGCTGAGATAAACCACAGATCACAAAGATTTCAATAAAATATGAATCAGAACTGTATATAGCAAAAGCTGGGTATCATTAGAAGATAATTTTCATTCATTCTTTTAAGAAATATTTATTACATCACTATATGTGCCAGGCACTATTCTAGATGCTGGAATACATTGTGTATAAAACAGAAAAAACTAATGCTTTCATGGACCTTTTTAATATGATGGGAGAAAGATAAACAAGATATAAATAAAATACACAGCATGCCAAATAATAAGTGCTAACAAGAAAAAGGAGATATAGTGTCTGTATTGGCTGGAGGGCGACATTTTAGGTAGGGTGAACAAGGACGACCTCATTGAGAAGATGCCCTTTAAACAAATACCTGAAGTAAGATCTAACAATATATCTGGGGAAAATCATCCAGGCAGGTGGAGCAGCAGATTCAAAGGAGAGCCCATGTCTGTTGTTCAAGGAAATGAAAAAAGTCCAGTGTGTCTGAGGTGAGTGGATAAGGGAAATAGTAAAAGGTGATAAGGTCAGAAAGAAGGACCAGATTATGCAAGGCATGTAAGAACTTTGACTTTTCTACTGAGTGATATGGGGAGCCCTTTGGAAGGTTTTGGGAAGAGGAGTGAATATGATCTATGATAATATTTTAACAGGATCTTGTTAGCTGCCATACTGAGAGTAGACTAAAGGGATTTTGAATAGAAAGAAGCAGACAGACCACTTAGGTGGCTATTGCAATGAACCAGGAAAGAGATGCTGATACTTAGACTGGAATAGTGACAATGGAAGTGGTGAGATGTGGTCAAATTCTGGGTATATTTTGAAAGCAAAGCTGAGAGGATTCATTGGTAGATTGGATTGTATATATGAGAGAAAGGGAAGTTAAGTATGACTCCAAGAACTTGGGTCTGAGCCAAACAAAAGAATGAAGTTGCCACAGACTGAAATGGGGGAGACCATAGGAGGATCATGTTTGAGGGAAGACTGTCAGGAGATCGGTTCCAGACAAGTTAACTTTGAAATACCTATTAGCCATCAATGGAGATGTTGAGCAGACAATAGTCTGGAGTTATAAATGAGGTTCAGTCTATATTGGCAAGGGTTAACATATAAAAGATATGATATCCAGCAATGAACCTGGATGAGATCACCTAGGGTATGAGGATTTAAAGAAAATGCAAGAGGTTGAAATATAAATATCAAAGTGAAATGCAATATTCTTGAATCATCTCTGTCCTCAAACTAGGTCCAATGCCTAGGCGCTTGAAAGAGTCTGCCTACTAAGTAGATACCTGGTGTATTCCCAGAAGGATCCAGCTCTTTTGAAATTTCTTCTGACCAAGACTAACATTAGTCAAATCAGGTCTTCTTCTGGCCTTCAACCAGGCAAGCCTCAAGGCAAGCTCTACTCCACAATGGGGTTTCAAAAAAGCCTATTATCTGCCACACTAATGAAAGATGTTTATGTGGGAGGTTGTGGGAGGTATGGGAGGTGGGGCATATGGGAATCCCTATAATTTTTGTGTAACATTTATGTACTCTAAGTATCTTTTAAAAAATAAAAAAAAATATTAAAAAAATAAAAATAAAAAAATAAAAGGTAATAAGAGAATTTTTAAAAAGCCTATTATCACCTTTCTCGACATTGACCATCTGTTTCCTCTAAGTCAATGGTTCTCAGACTTTAGTATACATAGTAAGCCCCGAGGGAGCTTGTAGGTTCCCACCTCCAGATAGTCTTATTCTGCAGATAAGTTCTAGAAATCTTTGTTTATAGCAAGTACCCAAGTTGATCTTGATGAGGGGCTCTATTTTGAGAAAAATAAATCTAGGTCATCATTTTTAAAATTCTGAATATTCTATTACTCTGGAAAGACAAGTTTAAATGTTCATAAACATTCTGACTCTATTATCTTTTAATTTTATGGAAGGAGCACCAGTTAACTATTATTGACCCAGGGAGTTGGGTCTTTAAGCATGCAGAAAGACTTACTCATATCTAAGACTGGTGCAGTAGAGAAGTCTAATGTTCTCTCATATCCAGGTGTTCTCTCCTTCCAGATAAAAAGGAGGATTAAACCTTCTTGACTTCTTGGAGTTTGGAGTGACCATGTAATTAATCTGGCCAATGGATTGTGAGCAGAAATCTTAGGTGCCACTTCCAAGACAAAAATATTTAAAAGTTGGTGTTTGATTTTCCAGTGTTCTCTTCCTGTGCCACACAGTTATGGAGGAGTTCTCATGTTGAGTTGATGGAGAGAGAAGATCAAAACAGCCCACATCTCTGGTCATCGCAGGGAAAGGCTTACCTTGGAGAGTCTCCAGATCCACAGCAGAATTTGTGAGTGAAAAATACATCTTGTGCTAAGCCACTGAGATTTTTATTTGTTATTGTGGTATAAGCTCTATCCTGACCCATCACCTGGAAATATATCACAAAATCTCTGTAAAACTATAGATCTGAAAGAGATTTGATTATTGCAAGTTTATGACTCTAAGCTTCGAACTTCATATCACATATTAAAATGCTTCCCTTGTTATACAGATATGCAAATCAACTCTCACGTGACAGCTCTTCGTTTCTCTCCTGTCCATGATTTCAAATTAATTGTTAAATATAACGACACCTTGCTCTCTGCATGTTCCAAATGATTTTACTTACTTTATTTATACTTGTGTTAGGAAACTGAAATAGTAAGTTCAAACATCACTTCCTTAGGGGGTTGTTTCGAGTCTTTTTCTCCTCTCCCACCCCTCAATATACCTATCCACGACACCACTTTCTTTCTCACTTTCCCTTTTCTACAAACTGGGTCAGGTGCTTACCAAACATCTCCTTTCACTGCTTCCATATGTTTCCATAACACCCTGTACATACCTCTTACCAGATAATATTAAATTTTGCTGTTTAAAGATTAGACTTGAGCTCCTATCATGCAGGGGCTATATCTCATTTGTGCCAAGTACCTGGAACATACAAGGCACTCAATGAATATTATTGAACTGAACCTCACTACTTCTTAAGTCACATATGTAGGGGTGTGGGTAGCTCCTAGATGGCATCTGTTTCTTTACCAACTAACTTATACCCTTGGAAAAGAGATGCTTCATTGGATTGGCAGGCATGGCTCTCATTCCAGACCCCAGCTAGTACTCCATGTTTTTCTGATGGTACTAATAACAAACTCTTCTTCTTAAAAGGGGCATTACAGTTATTAAGGACCTTTGAGAACCTATTTTATTGTTTCATATCAATGTGTTGAAAGAATGATACAAGCACGGAGAATGTGGCCACTTTTTAAAACACTTTATGCAATTAATACTGGCTGATTTCTAATTCATGAAATTTCTCTGTCCATCTTCTGCAAATGAGTTGGGAATCTTGTTTTGTAGACATCCTAGTTTTATTTGATTAATTTAAGGAGCAAAAGCATGAGTTAATGGTGTCTTGCCATTTCCATGTACAAGAAAGACAAGTTGGGAAGCGGCTGTGGCTCAATCAGTAGGGCTCCCGTTTACCATATGGGAGGCCCGGAGTTCGGTTCCCGGGGCCTCCTGGTGAAGGCAAGCCCGCCCGCACGGCGTGGTTGGCTGACCCAGAGAGCACAAGCAGCAAGGGGGGGGGATAAATGAATAAATAAATAAAATCTTAAAAAAAAAAAAAAAAGAAAGACAAGTTAATGAAATGTAATTGTCAACGATTCCATATGTTAGTGTGAACTATATATGAGAATTTGGTGTGTGTGCCTGTTCTATGAAACATCTCATAGAGGCTTTTATGGGTATTTTACAGCCACCTCGGAGATCCTGACCACAGCCAAGTCAGAGTAACTTGATTTTGAATTACTGTCTATCTTTTGGTGAAGTGATTATCATTGCAGTTTGAGAGCAGAGAACATTTTCTAAACTGTGTTCTATAGAACACCAGTGGACTCTGAAATGTTAATAAGACCCTATGACCAAAATTTTGGAAATACTAGGTAAAACAAAAGTAAACAGATTTTCTCTTTGCAAGACTTCTGAGAGTCTTTACCATACATTATCAACAGGACTGACTTATCCTTGAGACACAATGTATAGGGTCTATGATACCTTTAGTAGCAAATGAAATGTTTTACTTTCTTTTTTAAATATATTTTTAATTGAAGTATATCATTCATACATGAACATGGTAAACAGTAAGTGTATAGTAAAGATTGTGAACTTACAAAATAAATATGCATAACATCATACAGAGGTCTCATACATCACCCCTCTGCCAACACCTTGCATTGTTGTGAAACATTTGTTACAAACTATGCAAGAGCATCATCAAAATATTACTACTAACTATAGTCCCTGTCTTACATTTGGTGTATTTTTTTCCCAACCCCCATATTTTTTCTGCCCCACCCCACCCCCCGCTTGCTGTCTGTGTTCATTCACTGGTTGATTTTGTGTGTCTGTTTCTTGCCTTCTTTTCTCATTTTTCTCCTCCAGGCTTCACCGGGATTCGATCCTAGGGACCTCTGATGTGAGAGAGAGGCACCTTGTCACTTGTGCCACCTCAGTTCCTAGTTTCTGGCGCATCTTGCCTTGACTACCCTGCATCTCTCTTTTGTTGCATCATCATCTTGCCTGCTCGCCTTTTTACCAGGAGACCCCAGGGATCAAACCTGGGTCCTCCCATATGGTAGACAGATGCCCAATCACTTGAGCCACATCCGCTTCCCCCCCATTTAATTTTTTTTTTATTACAGAGGTTGTGAACTTACAAAACAATGATGCACATGTGTAGAATTCCCATACAACACCCCTTCACCAACACACCATGGTGGAACATTTGTTACAGATTATGAGATAATATCACCAGACTATTACCACCAACCATGGTCCATAGCGTATGTTTGGCACACTTTTTCCATACTCCCCCATTATCAACACAGTACAACTTTGGCATTGATGCAAGAATATTATAATATTGCTGTTAACCACAGTCTATAGGTCACACCAATTATAGTTTTCCCATGCTTCTCCACATTCCCACCACCCTGCAATAGGGATGTACATCTGCTCTAGCTCACAGGACATTTCTGCATTTGTATCCTCAACCACAATTCTCATCCAACTCTGGGTTCACTCTGTTATTCAGTCCCTAGATTATTCTTTATCTTTCTTTCAATTGACATTTACTTCCCCAGACTACCCTTTTCAGCCACAATCCCATTTATAAACCAGCTGCTACTCATTATAATGTGTTATCATCAACTCTATCCATTTCCACACTTTTACAGTCAATTTAATTAAAACTTCTACATACATTAAGCATCAGTAGTTCTTCTCAACCCTCCTCTTATCTCCTAATAAACTATACTCTAGGGTTTAACTCCATGTGTTTATTCTTGGTATTTATTTCATATTAATGAGACCATGCAATATTTGTTCTTTCATGTCTGGCTTACTTTGCTTAGTATAATGCCTTCAAGATTCATCCATGTTATCACATGTGTCCCAATTTCATTTCTTCTTACTGCAGCATAGTATTCCATCATATGTCTATACCACATTTTGTTTATCTATTCATTGGTTGGCGGACACTTGGGTTGCTTCCATTTTTTGGCAATTGTGAATAACACCGCTATGAACATCAGTGTGCAGATGTCTGTTCGTGTCATAGTTTTTAGTTCTTCTGGATATATTCCTAGTAGAGGAATTGCTGGATCATATGGCAGTTCTGTATTTAGCTTCCCGGGGACCCGCCAAACTGTCTTCCACAGAGGCTGCACCACTTTACAATCCCACCAACAGTGAAGGAGTGTTCCTATTTCTCCACATCCTCTCCAGCACTTATTGTTGTCTGTTTTTTAAATAATGGCCATTCTAATGTTTTACTTTCTTTTAAAATCAGAAGAAAAAATGAATATAATAACAATGAATATGTAATAATGAATCCAGCCAGGATTATATTAGTCTTCATACCAATGCAGTCATAAAATATAATTTTTATTATTTTTCTATGGAGGATGTGGTCCATGAAGGCAAAAGTGCCTAAGACCCAATAAAGTCATAATTCAGCCCTGATTAAGAATCTCTAAAAGCTGAATGTCCCAGAATGTACTTGCACCTGAATAACTTTTTGTAGAGGATCTAAGAGAACTAGGATTAAGAATATATGTAAATATGTATGTAGTGAAATGAACACTGGACCAAGAGTTAGAAGATTTCCATTTTAAGGATCTCAGCTACTAACTACCCATGCATCTTTTTTTTTTTTTTTTTAAGATTTTATTTATTTATTCATTTATCCCCCCCTTGCTGCTTGTGCTCGCTGGGTCAGCTGACCACGCCGTGCGGGCGGGCTTGCCTTCACCAGGAGGCCCCGGGAACCGAACCTGGGGCCTCCCATATGGCAAACGGGAGCCCTACTGATTGAGCCACAGCCGCTTCCCTACCCATGCATCTTTGAATAAGCCATGCAACATCTATGGCCCCCAGATTGTTAAGTAACAAAATGAAGGCATTCAATTGGATGTTTCAAGCATGACTTCTGGCTCAAAGGTGATGGGGTTTTCTAATTTTTTCAAGTTTATATACATTGGTTATAACATAAATTTCAAGGGAAAGAGTACTATTCTGGCCTGAAGGTCAGAAATAAAAGTTTTAATCCTGCTTTTGGCCTTAACTAATTTCAATCAAGAACAAAATCCACCAACGTTTGTTTCTCAAACAAGTAAAAGAATAAAAATTTTGAGAACATTCCTATCTATAATAGAGTCTCAATTCAGGTAGGTGGTCATTAAAACGAGTCTTCTACTCACTCAGGACAACTAACAAAACGATGATGATGCAGAAGTCCCATCCCAAAAAACAAAGAGTATCTATAACTGTAAGCAAAACAGTTCCTACCATCAGCCCCCATAAGATCTAAGCCCCCTCTCAATCTGAAGCAGAGCAGACATTATCATTCCAAAATCCTCAAGATTCAGGAATGTTGTTCATAAGGGGGAATGCAACCACAGACCAAAGTAGACTTATTGTTATTGAAATAACAGAAGATCATGTAATATTGATATTAAGATAGTGGTTATCAGAGGTTCTGAGGGGAGGGGGAGAGAAGAATAGGTAGAATAGAAGGCATTTTTAGGGCATTGGAATTGTTTGCCTGATATTGCAATGACAGATATAGGCCATTATACATTCTGTCAAAAACTATAAAATTGTATGATGCAAAGTATAAACCATAATGTAAACTATAGATCTTGGTTAGCAGCAATGCTTCAATTTGTGTTCATCAGTTGTAACAAATGTGCCACACTAATGTAAGATGTTATTAATAGGGGGAAATGTCGGAGGGAGAGGGTGTGGGTTATATGGTAATTCCCCATACTTTTCATGTAACTTTTCTGTAATCTAAAACATCTCTAAAAATAAAGTTTATTATTATTATTTTTTAAATGAATCTTTTCTCCCTATGATGGGGGCTGGTGAGGGAGAGGGTTGATTAAGAGAGAAGGGGCAAATAAACCTCCCAGGTTTCAAGTTTGGGTGACCAAACCAACATTGGCTGGTTGAACCAACTCGTGTTTTTTGACAGTTTGAATTTTAACAAAGGGTAGATTCCCTACAGAGGAGTCTAAAATTTAGGAGAGAGGCCTGGTCTGATTCTTGGATTTAGGATTCTTCAGCATAGTGGAGGTAGTTGAAACTATTGAAGGAGAAGAAATAGCACTAGGGAAAAACTAGAATGAGAAGAGCAGAGGGCTAAGGATATAACTATGGTGAGCATCAACTTTAAGTAGTTGATATGACAATAACTTCTCAGAAACGGGACCAAAAAAAAAAGGCACTCAGAGAAGTGCAAGGAGAACTAGATGAGGATAATAGAATAAAGAACATTATAACAGAAATAGAGTAGAAAGTTTTAAGACACAAATATTAAAAAGGAAAACAGGCATTCAAATGCTGTGCAAGTGAAAATATGAATCACTACAACTTTCCTGGCAGTCAATATGGCACTGTGAAGCACAATCCTAAAATATATTTGTATACTTGGACCCCATAACTATCTTTTAATAATTTAGTCTACAGAAGTAACTCCAAGAAAATTGTCAAAGATTCATGTATAAGGGTGTATATGGTCCCTTTATTTATAAAAGAGGTAAACAAAAATGGGTCAAATATCCAATAGCAGGGGAATGGTTACTACAACATGTGTTGCATATAGCATGACATCAGTATTGTCCTCCTGATACTAGTTCTATACTATGATGTTGGCTGTGGTTTGGCCCACGTAGTCTTCCTTTCTCCTCACCTTTTTCTGAGTCTATTTCTCAAATCTCCCCAGTGATTCTATAACCTACTATATAGTCCTTTTTTTTTTTTTGAAGGTTTTTTTAAATAAAATTTTATTGACAAATATCATTCATATATGAACATATATAAACAATAAGCGTGTAGTAAAAGTTGTGAACTTATAAAACAAACATGCATATCATCATACAGGGCTCCCATACATCACCCCACCACCAACACCTTGCATTGTTGTGAAACACAGTCTTTTAATAAAATTCTCTTTTCTTAAACCAACCAGAGTTGGTTTCTGGTGCTTGCAACTATGAACACCGATTGAAATTTTTAGACATATTATAATAGCTACCACCAATTACTGAGTATTCTGAACATATGCTTACCCTGTGACCCAACAACTCCACTCTTAGATGTATACCCAACAGAAATGCATACATGTACTAAAATGTCTACAGCAGACATTTTATTAATAAAAGATAAAACCTGGAACCAATCCAAATGTACATCAACATTTGTTCATTATATAAAATGCATACATAAATTGTGGCAAATTCTTACAATAAAATATTATATAGCAATATATATGAGTGAAATACTGTTATTTTAACAATATGGATGAAGTTCACAAGCCAAATGTTGAGTGAACAAATTCAGATTTTTAAAAAATGCATACTTATTAATTACATTTATATAAAATTCAAAAACAAGCAAAATTATGATATTAGAAATAAAAGTAATATTATCTTTGAGGAGACAGTAATTAGGAGGGGCACAATAGGGGCTTCTGAGGTGCTGATAATATTCTCTTACTTGGTCTGCATGGTGATTATGTGAATTAGGTTTGCTTTTTGGTAGTTCAAACAGTACCTTTATGATTTGTGAATTTTTCTGCTTGCGTTTGTCTTAGTTTTCTAGGCCTTCCATAGCAAAGTACCACAAACCAGGTGGCTTAAAACAATGAAATTTATTTACAGTTCTAGAAGCCAGAAGTCCAAAATCAAGATATCAGCAGGACCATGCTTCCTCTGAAGTATGAAGGGACGAATCTGTTCCATGTCTCTCTCCTGGCTTCTAGCAGTGGCTTGCAGGCAATCCATGGCATCTCTGCCTCAGTGGTCACATGATATTCTCCTGTCTTCTGTGTCCAAATTTCCTCCCCTTATAAGAACTGCAATCATTTTGAATTAAGGGCCCACCCAACTCCAGTAGAATCTCATTTTCTTAATTCTCAATCCATTCTCAGTTAAAAGTATCAGGTTTATTGATTATTAGCAAAACTCAGTTTTTATGTGTGTAATGAATAGGCAGTGGACAAGGGGATTGATTATCCAGGTGTCAGAGAGAGGAAACAGATGGCATGAGCTGGGACATAGTGAAAAAAAATAGTCCTCATCAAGATCAGAATGCTATCATTTGAGTTATATTTTAAAAATCATTATGGCAAAAACACATGCATGTAGTAAAAATGAAAAAAGTTCAAATGTGTATACGATTATACAATAAAAATGAGTCTTCCTCTAACCCCATATGCCGGAGGTGAATCATTATCTATTTTCTTGGCCATCCTTTTCTAAATTTTCCTTGCATATTCATACATCTATCTCTCTCTCTCCATATTTTTATCTCTCTTTTTAAAAAGGCTACCAGGAAGATACTCTACCCATTTTTCTTCACCTTAACCCAGTTCATGGCATGTAGAAACACTCAGTGATGTTATCTATTATTATTACTTGAAGATTTTAGATATGTCTCACTCTGAATCTTCCTTCTGTCCATTCTGGGGCAGTAGTTGGGTCCTGCACTGTGTTACTTTTCTCCCACCTGCTTACCACTGCCAACAATCATGGTATAAGACTCTTTATTAGAACCTTTGCATGATCTCAGGTGGGTGGTTTCAACCCTAACTACACTTCAGAATCACCCGGGGAGATGTAAAAATTATCGATTCCTGGGCCCTGGCCCAGACTGATTAGATCAGAATCTCTGAGTGTGGGTCCCAGATGTAGCCATTTACTTATTTATTTATGAAATTGTGAGCTTACAGAATAATCATGCTTAAAATACAGGATTTCTATATACCACCCTACTATTAACACCTTGCATTGGTGTGGCACATGTATTACAATTGATGAAAGCACATTTTTATAATTGTACTGTTAATTATAGTCCATGGTTTAACTTAGGGTTCACTGTCTGCCTGGTGCAATTCCATGGATTTCAATTTTTTAAAATTTTATTACCATATTTACAACCTAACATTTCTCCTTTTAACCACATTCAGAAATACATTTCAGTGCTAATTGCATTCAAAATATTGTGCTATCATCACCACTATCCATGACTGAAACTTCTCCATCATCCCAAATAGAAACTATATACTTTTTAAAAAGATTTATTTCATTTTATTTATTTATTTCTCCCCACCCCCTCATCGTTTGCACTTGCTGTGTCTATTTGTCTTCCTTGTTTCTTTAGCAGGCACTGGGAACTGAACCCGGGACCTCTGATGTGGGAGAGAGGTGCCTAATTGCTTGAGCCACCTCCAGTCCCTGCTTCCCTGTGTCTCTCAGTATGCTTTTTCCTCTGTATCGCTTGTTGTGCTATCTTGTTGTGCCAGCTCGCTGTCTTCTTTAGGAGGTATCGGGAACAGAACCACGGACCTCCCATGTGGTAGGTGGGAGCTCAAATCTGTTTAGCCACATCCACTTCCCAGAAACTATATACTTTTAAGTCTTAACTCCCTATTCCCTATCCCCACCCTGTTCCCTGGTAACCTATATTCTAGATTCTGACTCTATGGGTTTGCTTATTCTAATTATTTGTATCAGTGAGATTATACAATATTTGTCCTTTTGTATCTGACTTATTTCACTCAGCATGATATCTTCAAGGTTCATCCATGTTGTGCGTGTATCAGAATTTCATACATTTTACATTCTCACCAGCAATGAATGGGTGTTCTTATTTCTCCACATCCTCTCCAACACTTGTAATTTTCTGTTTGTTTAGTATTAGCCATTCTAGTGGGTGTGAAGTGGTATCCCATTGTGGTTTGGGTTTGCATTTCCTTGATGGCTAATGATGTTCAGCATCTTTTCATGTGCTTTTTGGTCATTAGTATATCTTCTTTGGAGAGATGCCTATTCGAGTGTTTTGCTTATTTTTGCCCATTTTTAAATTGGGTTGTTTGTCTTTTCATTGTTAAGTTGAAGGATATCTTTATATATTATGGATATTATTAAACCTTTACCAGGTACGTGGTTTCCATATATTTTCCCCTGTTCAATCATTTTAGTAAGGGCCCATCCTACTCCAATGTGACCTCATTTTTAACTTGCCTAATTCCGTCTGTAATGTCGCTGCTTCCAAAAAAGGTCACATTCTAAGGTACTCAGGATTAGGACTTCAACATATCATTTTTGGGGGTACAATTCAATCCATAACAGTAGTTATCAATAAAATATATATCAAACAAAAGAAACTAAGGCTTAGATTAATTAACTGCCCAACATCATATAAATGGTACATCTGACTGTCAATTCCACCTCTTATAATTGCCATGACAATCTTGTGAGTAAGATATTACCAGCATCGAGTGAAGAATCTAAAGTTCAGAGAGTAAGACAATTTATCTGCATCTCAAAGCTAATTCATTGGTGATGGAGCCATAATCTGCATAAACCCAACTTCTATTTGCTTTCAATTCACAACACAGTTGTCCTGAAGGTGGAAAAATAGATGATATGGGTGTTATACATATAGCATGTATAAAAATTCACCTGTCGCTGATAAAGAATGTACTCTTACACAAAATCAAACAAACAGGATACAGAATAATATGCATGGTATGCTACCATTTGTGTACAAGTTGAAAACATGTGTGTGCTCTGTTTCCTCGCATAAGCATTAAATATCTCTGTAAGGGTCAATAAGAAACAGAGAATACCGACTGCCTCTGGGGATTTGAACAGGATGTCTAAGGAACAGAGATAGGAAAGACAATTTCACAACAGATCGTTTGAGTCATTTAAATTTTGAAAAAATTAGAATGTATTAATCACTAAATATACATTAAAATGTTTTAAATCAAACTACAACCAAACATAGGGCTTCCCAGAGCTTCCCACAGGCACGACTTGGAGGTAAAGCACTCAGCATTTTCAGGGACCGAATTTATGTGTTAACATTGGGTAAGCTTTTATTTTCCTTGTGTTTCAGGTTCTTTATCTTATAAATAAAATAAGATATATCATAGCTACTTCTTGGCATTTTTGGAAGGGCAATGGCATGATGGGTGAGTATGAAAAGTTATGATTTTTATGTAAAAGTGCTTCTCCCATATGGCATATCACTAGAATATGATCTTCTTCTCTTTCCTCCTCTTTTTCTCCTTTCCTAATCAAATTTATCCACTGACTTTCTATGTCTAATCCCTCCTCATTCTAGATGTCCCAAACACCAGTTATCTACAAGCAATGTGAAAAGCCACTGCTACTTTCAACTTCTGCAGCTCTAGGCTTAACATTTTACATATGCAACTAAATTTTAAAATGTTTAGAGAATGGATAATAGGACCTTAATGTGTCTGTATTGAAAAAGAGTAAGAGTTATGTGGAGTACAGAAATCCCCCTCTTAGGAGAAATCCCTTAACAGAATTCCAAACATAATTAATATTAATGAACTGAGCAAAGTAAGGAACCCTGCCCATAAACATTCAGCATTTAAAAGGACTCTTGATTTTATTTTGCCCTGTCATTTGGTACCCAGTGCTATCACAGCTGAGGGTTAACCTCTTTACAACATATTTTATTTTGGAACTCAAGGAATGACCTATACTTTGGAAGTATGCGTTATTTTGATGTTTTCAAGCCATCAGTTCATTTCAATGATACATATGGAGAGAAACAATTAATACCATCTACAGATTAAACATCCTTATTAAACATTTGGACATTAACTAGTTTTCATATAACTCTATGTCCTAATAGGATCAGGCCTCCTCCATTGTACAATGAGAATTCTCCACCTTGTAAATCTGTTTACAGCTCCCTTTTTCCATTCAACGATCCTACAAGTAGTTGCACAGGTATACGTAATTGAATACATGCACACACATAAAAATATGTTTGGAGAGAGATCAGTATGCTCATCAATAAAACGTGCAAGATTTTTTTTAGGTACCAGGGCTGAGGATTGTACCCGGGACCTCATATGTGGTATGCTGGCACTCAACCACTTGAGCTGCACTGGCTCCAAGATATTTTTTCAATGATGCAGAATGGGAACTGAAACGTTTCAAGGACATCAGAAACACTTGGCAAGCCTATTTGAATTGCTGAAGCTTTTGGGGGGTGGTGGGGTGTTATGTATCAAGATGGAACAGTCATATACAACAGAGATTTTGAAACTATGCTGCCTTATTTTGATTATTGATTTGAATATGGCTCAGTAATATTGTTGGAAATGTCAATACCTTTGTTAATATTCTGCACTTTGTCAAAAATTCCATTTTTATTTTTTCTTTAAATATGTGATTTAGCATATTTTCTCATTCTTTTAAAAATATTTATTGAAATATAAGATATATAGTAAAGTACACATATCTTAAATTTATAACTTATGAACTTTTACACACACACACCCCAAGATAACTACCACTCAGATCAAGATATAGAGCATTTCTAACACCCCACCTCACGCCCTTCCCACTTGTACCATATTCCCAGAGGTAATCACTATTCTAACTTCTGGCCCATTAATTCGTTTTGCCTATTATTGAGTGTTATATAAATAGCATCATATAGCATATTCTTTATGGTGTCTGGATTTTTTAGCTCATCATTATGTATGCAACAATAGTCCACATTGTTGAATTCAACTGCTGCTCATCCTTTTTTCTTTCAGAGTAGTAATCCACTAAATGAATATAATACAATTTATATTCATTTGGGTTGTTTTCAGTTTGGGACTATTATGAATAAAGCTGCTAAGAACGTTATTGTACCTAAGTTTGCACTCATTCTCTTGGGGATAGATCTAAGAGTATGCTTATTAGGTCATAGGGTCATAATTATGGTTAGCTCTTGTCATATTGCCAAACATTTTTCCGAAGTTGTTGTATTAATTTACACTCACATCAGCAATGTATGAGAGTTCTAGTTGCTCCACATCTTCACCAGTGCTGGCTTATGCCTGATCACCCACAGCTGAGCCCTTGGAGATGGTGAGACTTGAGGGGAAGGCAGGGACTCGGTAGAGATCAGCTGCCATTTTGCCTTGCCACGTGGCAGGATGCCAGGATTGCTACTAGCTGACTTTGGTGAGAAAGCATCTCTGATGGTGCCTTGATTTGGACATTTTGGTAGACTTGGAACTGCAAGCTTTTACCCCTAATAAATTTCCTACTATAAAAGCCAACCCATTTCTGGTACATTGCATTGGCAGCCTTTGGCAAACTAAGACATTCATATTAGAATAACTGACAGAAACTCTGCTACATGACTTTTTTTTTTTTTTTTTTTTTCAAGGCTTGCTGGGTAACTTTTATTTTTTTTATTTTTATTTTTTTATTTTTTTTTTTATTATGGGTAAAAATCAAAATTCTCACAATACATGACTTCATTAATGGTATATTCTTGTCTCACCAGGTGTATAGGAGATGCAAATATATACAATTTATGAGACAAACTTTACAGAAATGAATCTTAATAAGTTTTCAAGTAACAATAATGGTAGTAACATGAAAAGCACTTCTACTTCTTCAAAATTCATTTATGTACATTATTTTGACAAAGACTGACAACAATCTGTGAGATGAGTGAGGTGGGAATAATGTACAGTTTAAAATTGAATAAAGTAAGGCAGAGAAAGCTTAAGTGCCTTTGTATAAAGACATGTTTCTCCATTTCAAGAGTACTGATATATATCAATAATGAGATATTGATCTGGCAATGAAACATTCTCCTTTGCCAATCTCAATTTACTTACCTATTGAAACAACAGTGAATGTCCTGTCTGCTCTCATCCCCTAGTATTCATAGAACCAAATCAACGGACAACTGATACACGAATTTTTCTTGAGTTAAATCCAACCATCTTAAAATAAGCACAAGATTGAATATTCTTTGGTGGCTCGTGACATCAACTGAGCAACATGAGTGAATTACAGCTGCATGTCTCCTCTAGGGCTATCTATTATCCAATATGTCTTATTTAATTTCTAGTTTCAAGCAGGCAAATTGACCATGTATACTTGCTTGTGTCAGTAGCTAATTTTAGATCACTAATCTAATTGGAAATGGCATGCCCCTTTAGCCTGTCATGTAAAAAATCACATTTTCTGATTAATGTGATTCATTTATATTAGATTTGACTTGACAAAATGGCAATGTGTAATATAGGAGGTAAGTTTGACATGATTTCTCTCTCTCCCACTCAGTCACACTCTTTATAAATGATCTAGTCAATGCAGCAGCCTAAATGTCTTCTCTTTAATGTGATAAATTTTGAACTTGCAACTATTCTAATGTGGTTTTCTTGGTATTTTCTCACAAGTAGGACAACCCTTATCAGAAGGTTGACAGTTTTATCCACAGTCCTGCATTTACATTCATTTATGGCAAATGGAAAAATTGCTATGATAGAAAGGTTTCTTTTTGGTTATTGTTATATGCCTGTGTTTGTGTATAAACTGCTTGCAGGTGAAATACAGCTGAAAATTCATTTTTAAAATGCAATTCAGGGGGACAGATGTGGCTCAAAGGGTTGGGCATCCATCTCCCATATGGAGGGATCTGGGTTCGATCCCTGGGACCTCCTGGTAAAAAATTTTTAAAAATTAAAAAAAAAAATTTTTTTTAATGCAATTCAGACAATGGTAGGAATGTTGGATTATATAAGCAAGATGTAATATTGAAAAATTAGTCTAGAAAAAATAAGAACTAAGAAATGAGGATTGCAACTAAAAATAAAAGGAAATGTTTAAAAGTCTAAAGAAGGAAAAACATGTCATGTTATGAATTCTTGTTATTGAGAAGACAACTTTATGTAAATAAAATAAATGATGAGTTTTGTACATTCAATATCCTTCCCTTTTACAGTTTTTCTTGCTATAGTAATTAAATTACTAATTCTCAGGGGACTTAAAAGTTTCCTTTTACATATTTTTCTTTCAATTGGATAGGAAAAGAATGGTCTGCCTAGGTTGCATTGCTCAGATTTGGTCTTTAAAATACCTATAGGCCTCACATGTGTCTTCTCCCCAGAGATAAATTTCTTAAAAGAAATTTCTATTCCTTTTTTAATTGACTATTAGATTTCTGCCCCATTCACCTATTCTGCTTTGGGCAAAGGTCACCAGTGACCCACAATCCTTTTTTAGTAGAGCTATCTGTGATATCTTTCACTATCAACCAATTCTTAGTCCTCTTTTATTGGCTTTTCTTCCTCCCTCTGAACCTTGAAAATTATTTTCAAGGATTCTTGGCCACTTATTTTCTCACTGGACATGTTAGCTTTGGGTGATTTTATTTTCAACCTGGCTTCAACTATCACATCTATGCTACTTCACTCCCTAACTTTTTATCTCAGGCCTAGAACTCTTTCTGTAACTCCAATTTATCTACTTCTAACCTTAACATTCACCTCCATACCTATATATCCTACTTCCCACCTGGATATAGTATAGGCATTACAAACTCAATATATTCAGATTGAAATAATTATTTCTGCCACCCTCATATACTTCCTTACATGCCCTAGTCAACTGGATAACATCACTCAAATTCATCAGGACAAGAACAAGAATCATCCTTGACTCCATGCTTTGTGTTTCTCCTAATATGCAATTCTCTGCCCCTCTCCTCTCCATTCCTTCCTTGTTATTTCCACTGTCACTTTACTGAAATCTTGCCATAGTGTCCTAACTGGACTCCCTCCGTCCACTCTTTCCCACTTGAGTCTTCTCTCCATCCTACAGCCATAGTTATCTTTCTGAAATACAGATGTGTGTTATATCCATTGTCAGTCATACTTTCGGCAAGAAACAGGAGGCATGCTAAGCTATGATAGGTAACAGAATTTAGTGAAGGGGCTCTTTACAGCATATGAAAAGGGTTAAGGGAGCCAGTTAGAGATGTTGAGGCACCCAGGAACAAACAACAACATCAGAAAGCTATTACCATCACTAGACCTACTGGAACCAGGTGAGAGCTGAAGCCAAGGGCGAGAGGCAGCCCGAGAGGCATGTTGTCATATAGGAATGTAACTGCTATCAGAACCATGATACAAAGAAGAGGAGGTACAGATCTTCTCTGTCTCTCTGTCTCTGTCTCTGTCTTTGTCTCTGTCTCTCTGCCTCTCTCTCCTCTCTCTCTCTCTCTCTCTCTTTCTCTCTCTCTCTCTCTCACACACACACACACACACACACACACACACCCCTCATGCTTGGTGATCTCTTGCTGGAATTTCCCATCCATTGGCCAAATCCAAAGAGAAGCCAAAGGGTAAAAGAGCCAGTATTATGGATTACATAGGAGTCACCATTTCCACCCCACCCTACCTCTAGGACACAAAGCAAAGCTTACAATGGGCAGGAGGATTGATGGAGGGGTGAAGGCAAACTTAGAATGACCAGAATATTTGCTTAAAACCTACTTCCTACAGAATAAAATACATATTCCTTACAAGGTCCTTTAAAATCTGATTCTTCCTCCTAAGCAATACCTAACTACTGATGAATCAAGATGCAGCTAAGCAACCATCCCCACTCCATCATTTCTCATCTTCCCAGAACATCCTTCTGTCATAACTCCTATACCGTTATTACCCATATTTTACATGTCCTTTTCTCTCCTTAGAATGTACATTCTTTAAGAACTGGAGTACTATCTTATTTGATGTTGAATCCCCATCATCTAACACAGTGTTTGGCCCATAATGGGTGTTACAGATTGAATTCTGTCCCCCAAAAAGACATGTTAAAGTCCTAATCCACAATCCTGTGAATGCAAATTGATTTATAAATAGGATCTTTGGAGCTGTTATTAGTTAAGATGAGACCAAAGTGGATTAGGATGGGTCCTAATCCAATATGACTGGTTTCCTTATAAGCAGATGAAATTTGGACACAATAAGAGAGAGATAGAGAAGGATGGCTATGTGATAGAAGTAGAAAGTGAGTTATACCACAAGTGAAGGAACATTATGGATTGACAGCCACTACTAGAATCCTACAAGACATCAGAGGAAACACGGCCCTGGTAACACCTTGATTTATACTTCTAACCTCCAGAACTGTGAGGCAATAAATTTTTATTGTTTAAGCCAATGAGTCTGTGGTACTTTGTAACAGCAGCTCTGACAAACTAAGATGGCGGGTGATTGTTAAATGTTTGTGACTGAATATTTCCAGTCACTCTGAATGTGAATCTGAGGAAAATCCTGCATGTTCTGAGTATTCTTGCTCAAAAATATTGAACAAGAGTTCTATAAAATGTGGGAAAAAAAGAGAATCCTAAAAGAGGAAATGGGGTAAATACCTAGATACTTAGAGTAGGGAGAATGAGGGATATTTCATGGGTATGGGTGGTCTTCGTGAGACAAAGTAGACCCAGAACCCTTAAATATATAAGATTTGCTTTGTGGGAAACACAAAACTCTCAGCCACACAGAGTCACACAGAAAGAAAATGGTAGAGCCAGAACTTGAACACAAGTCTTTTGATTCCAAGTCCAATAGATTTTTAAGACTCAAAAATCCAACTAGAAGACAAATATTCTGTAATGTGGCTAATTGTTCTTAAATATCTAAAGGGGTTTCATTACTGAATATGAAATTGGGTGTTCCTTTTAAACATTCTTCACAATTGTGTATTTCCATAAAGGCAGATGATCACTGCATTCTGTAATTTCTTCAGACAGTAATTGATGTACTCAATGATCACTGATGAATAGTGAAATGTTTTCAGCTGCTTGATTCTCAACAAAACAAAGGAAAATTATTCATTGTTAATAGTAGCATGCATTATACCATACCATTAAATGTTTTCTGTCTGATTAAAAATTTTGTCTTTTACATTTACTACTAATTTTTGGAGCTGTGGATACTATTGCAAACTGTGTGTATGTGTGTGTGTGTGTGTGTGTTGACATGACTTAAGTGCTAACTGCTCACTCAGAGTGGAAAATATAGTTTCTTTGTGGATTGTGCAAGTTAGTGTCCATAAAATCTTATACAGAGAACTTAATTAAATCTAGTTATTTTATTTGAATTATGACTGACAATCTAAGAATAGAATAGTATCATCAATTCACAGCACCAGAGAGGGTATCAATCCATCTACTTTTAGGTATAGTCTTTGTACAAGGTAGATTTCCTATGCTATTAAAACATCCATAATGAGGAGATCTAAAATGTCAGCAAGCATTCCAGAACTTAGAGTCCATCCCCTCCTCACCATTCTTTGCCATCACCAAAATCCATAATTTGACATGTCAGCCTGAGACTTTTACAGTAGTCTCATGGGTAGTCTTCCTAAGTCTAGTCTCCACCAAGCCAGTTTTTCTTAAATATTATTAACTGGAGTAATTTTTCCTAAGGACCACTCAAATTATGCAACTTTCCTGCTCAAAACATGTCTAAATACGTCCATTCCAATGCCAAGTTTTTCATACTCACAATAATTATACTAACATTTACAAGCTCATGTGTTTGTATTTAATCCTTCACAAACATATAACTTTACAGATGGGAGAATTGAGGCTCAGGGTGGGCAACCTTGCAAAAGATCAGAAATGGCCTATATTTGGCAGAGCTCCAGTATAACTTCAGGAAGTCTGGTTCTAAGCATTGTCATGTACTCCTTTATCTGCCCAGATTTATCTTTCTAAACTTATTTCTCATTACTTTTCTACACCGACAATTGGTTCTGGTCATTTCAATGTCCACACTGTATCCATGAATATAACATGTTTGTACTTTTGTTCTTCCTAGCTCTTTCTCGGGATTCCCTTTCTCATTTCTTCTTCAAATTCCACCCATCTTCCAGGACAATGTGAGCCCCATCTCCTCTGCCTTCATGGATCTCCTCTCCTGTCAATTTCTATAGCATATCATACAATTCCCAACACTGCCATGATTATTTTATGTATGCTAATCATGCTTACCAAAACATATTATGAGCTGCCCGAGGGCAAACACCAGGCTCTGGATGCCTTCGATATGCCACAGCACAGTCATGAGCCCATTGTAAACTGACAATAAATGCTGGTTGTTTAACTGTTATTTTTACTTTAAATGATCCCTTTCCTTTTGGGTCTTTTCTCAGTGAAAATAAAAAATATTTGTTCAAAGGCTATGATTGAACTTTATCCATCAACCATTCTGTCTTCTATTTTTGCAAAATAATAACAGAGTAATTTTATTAGGTTAATTTTTTTCATCCAACATAAACTAGTGACTGGAAAACATGAGAAACAACAAATTACTTTGGAAGTGTTCTGAAAATTGTCATTTGGACTATTCAGGCTTACCTGAATAAATAATGTGAAAATACTGGTGTCATACATTTTTATGTCCTCAACACAGTCTATCAAAGTGAAATAGTTAATCATTTATTAAAAACAAACACAGATCATATAGACCCAGAATATGTAGAAGGCAAGGCAGGATTGGCCTCTTTAGATCCTAATGTCATATCACACTATATAAACAACACAGTGATAGGGAAATGGCTCTAATATGGCTCTGGCTAGAGTGTGCACCCCAGGTTGCCATTTCCACCTTTACCAGGAGCTGCCTTTCTTTCCCAAGTCCTCTTCCTCTTTCTTGCACCCTTACTCACTTCCCCTTTCCTTGCCCTGCCAGATGTCTGAGTATTTCTTAGGATTAATTTAGCCTAAATAATTTCATTTGCATGTTGCTAAAGTGATTTTAAGAAGTTATTTCCCTTTGAATAATTTTTTTTCTGATTTGGTATAGCTCTCAAAGGTATAAACGAAGAAAGTTACTGTGAGAATATTTATATATCTACATATAGCCACATACAGCCATACTAGTTTGATAGTCAGAATATTTCTGTAAAAATTCCCAATGATGACTCCTTAGATGTAAAGTTTGTATGCTTTTTGTATTTTTTGTTGTTGTTGTTCTTATATAACTTTTTTTCTCAACTTTCTTACACATTAATGACTCTGGCAAAGGCATTTTCTCGAGATTGATGGATGACCAGCTAAAAGGTTTCATAGCCCAAGGCAAGGGAGAAGTCCATTAACTTCACATGGTCAATAATTTCCCTGGGTAATGCCCTCTTCTGAAATTCTATTGCTAATAAAACCCATGTTTTAATATCCAGAAAAATTAAACATTATTCTAAGTTGCTCATTCTTAAAATTATACCTGTCCTTGCCTTTTTGCTGTGTCTTTATTCCTCAGATACCTTGGTATACTTTTTTATATATTTTTTTAAATTTTAAATTATGTTTGCTTTTTACATATTAAGAGTCCCAAGCTTAGAAACTAATATTCATTTTCAAGGGAAACATGAATATTATTCCCTTAACTAAAGGAATTAACCCTGGTATGCTGTCATGGAGTATTTCTAACCAATGGGTTCAAACTATATATTTATATCTGATGGGTCTTCTAAGATGCCAAAACTGACAGCTGAAAAAAAAATGGGAAAAATCACTAACCACAAATTGGGGAAAAATAACTTTGTTTTGTTGCTATGTTTAATAAATTGACTGACTCAGATTGACTATGAAGCCATCTTTCCTGTAGACCTTCCTCTATCATCCAGGGAAACATGCTGCAGGTTATCACTAGCTGTGGCCGTTTGAGATGATTTATGAACCCTCAAAAAAGAGAAGGATTATGTTTGTAAACTAATCTATTCCTCTGGGTATGATATCCTTTGATTGTATTAGATTCAGCTGACATGTCTTGATTAAATTACCTGTTAAGGTTAGGGCTTTGATTCGACCGCATCAGTAGGGCATGACTCAGGGTTGAGTCCCAGCCCCCTTGGTGGGCTGATATAAACGGACACTCAGATTAGGAGGGCAAGATGGCGTTGGTGTAGGAGGGCGCACACTGCAAGCTCCCAGAGCAAGGCGGATTGGGGACGGGGTCCTGCCCGGGGGTCTGTGCTGTGCCCACGTGGAGTGAGAAGCTTGGGACATCTATCTGCGCGGATCGGCGGCGTGGACCGAACGGTGGAGATTCGTGAGTTTTGAGGCTGCCGGTGAAGGTTGGCACAGGCGGCTGAGCCCCGCGGTTACGGAAAAAAATAATAAAATGGCCATTTGGAGCCGCGGGTGAGGCGAAAAAGTTTTATTTTCTGGGGAGCTGGCTGCCTGGCGCCCCTTGGACCTTGTGTGAACAGAGCAAACGAGCTAATCAGCACCCAGTGAACCGGAGGGGGGATTTTGGTCGGGGAACGCAGCTGATTTCCCTAGCCACCCAGGGATAAGACCCGGGCCGCTGCGGAGCCAGGAGGAAGGGACACTTCCCAAAAAAGGGAGGGTTCCGTTGGAAGACAGGGAAGGGTATTTTATATTTTTAGACATTGATCTGG